>QJPP01006939.1:0-191927 GCA_003996215.1 Jaltomata sinuosa
TTTTACTTTAGTTTTATGTTTTTCCCATCCTTTTAAAGGTTTTTCACTATATAGTGGCTCTAATTTTTCTTGGATTAATTTTAATTTATCTATGGAGAATATAATTAACTCTATTCTGTGCTCGTTTGTTTTTATATTTTCTAATTTTTGGGTAATTTTTTCACTTCCTTTTATCCATGGGGTAGATTTTTTAATTTTATTATATACTCTTTTAGCTGCTACTTTGTGTTTACATGGCGTTGTAAACCACCAATGTGTTTTTGTTATTATATGTGGATATAGTTTTTCTAAAAAAGGCATTCCTAATAGTATATCTTTATTTGTAAACTCATAGCTATATATGTCTTCTATAGTTAATATTTTATCCCATATTTGTAATTTTATATTCCTTGCTTTATGATTTATCATGCTCCCTTCATTATTAAATCCCGTTACTACTATTGGTGTGGTTAACTTTTCCCATTTTTCGTCTTGTAAACAATTATGCTTACACACATTAGCTTCTGATCCTGTATCTATCATCGGAGTGTAATATCTATTATAATATCCTGGTACTATTATTTTAGCAAGTATGTGGATTTTCATCACATTGTCCTTTTAATTATTACTTTTTTACCTTTATATGTGATAGTTAACTGTGTATCTTCTAATTTATATGGTTTCATTTCTTCTAACCATTTTATGCCTAATATAATATTATTATTTCCTTGATATATCTTAAATTTTATTGTCATTGGTATTCCACCAATAATTAATTCTTTTTCTACTGATTCTTTAAAGGCTATAAATTCTTTTGGTAAATCTGAGTTTTCTATATGATTTATTTCTTCTTCTGTTACTAATTCCCTTATTATATAATTCTCTTCTTGTCCTGTATTTATTATTATAATAAATTTTCTTTGTTCTAATATTCCAGTTATATAATAATGATTCGGCTCTATTTCTTTTATTGTTACTGAGTTTCTTGAGGATTGTGGTGTATCACTATAGTTTCTCCTTCTAGATGTACTTATTCTATCACTTATAATTTCTAAGTTTTCTTCTGCATCTATTTCTCTATACCTATAGTCATTACTATCTATTACTGAGACTATTTGTTCAAATGGATTTTCTATTTTTATTCGATTGATTTTATTTTTTGCTGTTATTTTATGTTTAGTTGTTAATACATATAAATTTTTACATCTGGCTGTGAATACTTTACTTCCTGGGGCTAGTTCAATTCCTGTCATTTCCAATATAATACTAATGATTTATCTATGTTGCAATCGTTTATTGGCACTGAATAATTTGCACTTATTATGAATTTAAATTTTTGGTATATTAGGTTTCCTTTTACTGCACTTATTACGCTTTTCTCTATAGGTTCAATTATTCTATCATCCGCTATGTATATTTCTATTGGTGTATCTATTCCTTCTCTAAAACATGCTTTTATTAATATTTATGTTCCTCCTAAGTGTACATATTTTATTGGTTCTTTAGTTCTTAGTGTTTGTATTTCTTTATTTATTACTCTTTTGTTTATTATAGGTATCCTAGCTTTTCCTTTAGTATATTTACAGTCTATAATATGTTCTTTTTGACTTACCACATAATATTCTTCTTTTTGTCTTTTAAATATATTTTTTTAATCTTGGTAATTCAAATATTTTCTTTACACTTAAATCTAATTCTTTTCCTTTTATTTGCTCAAATATATTTACGTCAAATATTACTTTCTGTTCCGAAGATTCTTCATCTATATGTTCTTCTGTTATTATATCTACTTCTTTTTCAGTCATTTTTTAATTCTTCTTCGTTTTCTGATTCTTCGTATAATTCATTTTCAGATAATTCATATATACTATCATTATCACTTAATTCATAATCTAAATATTCTAGTTGTATATATTCTTCATTATTTATTATTATTTCTGCTACCTGCTTTCTTTTAGGATTTCTAGGTAATCTACAATCTTTAGCTAAATGTCCTAATTTTCCGCAATTATAACATGTACATTCTGTTATTTTCTTTTGTGGTCTAAATAGTTTCTTATTATTACTATTCCTTACATAATATTGTCTTCTAGGCCTTTTATTTCTAAAGTGGGTTTTATATCTTTTAAATTTTCCTGGTTTCCTATTCTTTTTATAATAATTATTTGTGCATCCAAATTGAGGTGCTACTCTATCTCTGCAACATTGTAGATTTTTTATTATAGTTTTTTCCATCTTCATTTTTGTTTTGTATTTTTCACATATACCTGAATACCAGTTTTGTAAAATTTTTACCATAGCTCCTAATGTATCTGTTAATCCTGCACTATTCCAATCTTTTATTATTTTTGTACTAAATGGTTCCGGTAATTTTGTAAAATATAATTTTCTAACTTCCTTTGCTTCTTCTGGTGTATATTTTCCTTTATAATAATATTCTCTAAATACACATTTATATTCATCTATATAACACATATTACATATTGCTAATTTTATCATTAAATTTCTATTAAATTGTTTATCTTTATTTTGTTCTTCTACTTCGGAAGTTGTACTACTAAATTCACTTCTTATTGCTAGTTCATATTTATGTAATATATCCATAGATGTAGTGGTGTCTTCGTTATTTATTGTTTTATTATTTCTTAAAGCTTTTAGATAATCATCTGATAAATTAAGTAACCATAGTTTTACTGTTCCTAAAAATGTTCTTTCTATGTATCCTGGTGCATCTGCTATACTTATTTTATTATCTACCAATTGTTTTGCTATATTTCCTACCCATAGTTGTATTATTTTATTTACATCTGCTACACAATCTAATTCTAAAAAATTATTATTTGGATTAGTTATTTTTGGAGTCCATTTTCTAGTTAATCTTCTATCCCATAACGTGTTTTCTCTATCAGATTCTCTGTAGCTAACTGTATAATACGCTGGATTAAGTGGTTTTGTATTTTTTGCTCCTGATGTACTAGCTTCTTGTTTTTTATTTTTATCCATGTCAACATCTCCCGCATTTATTTCAATTTCTTCATCTATTTTTTCTATATTTGCTATCATTTCTGTATAAGTTTCACTTGCTTCTGAATTCTTTTCTGTCTGTTCATCATTTTCTTCATTTATTTCATCTATATCTATTTCTTCTTTAATTGGTTCTTCCATTTGTAATTTTTCTTTAAAATTTTCTATCTCCGTTCTTAATTTTGTCTCAATTTCTTTTTCTTTCTGTTTTGCCTCGTATAATTCTTTTAGTCTTTTTAATTCTTTTTCTAGTGCTACAATTCTTTCATTTTTTTCTTCTTCCATGTGTTGTATTTCTTGTTTCGCTTGTTGTTTGATAATAGTTATTTCCTTCTTTCTATCTATTTCTTCATTTTCTTTTGCTACCCTTACCATTGCTGTTAAACTATCTTCTAATCTTAAGGATTCCTTTTCTAGCATTAAACTTAAATTATCTCCTATTTTTTTATATCGTCTTCCTAAATTTGAAAATACTATTTTTATTTTTAATACATCTTGATTTTCATATGTTTTTTCATCTATAGCAAATTCTTCTTTATTCATTTTATAGGTTATGTTGTAATTTATATTCTAGACTATCTATTTGTAGTTGTAAATAAAATATTGTTTTTCTTTGTGTTTTTAGTGATTTTTCACAAACTCCTGCGATCATATTATAGTGAAGTCTATTTTGTCTATGTTCTAACTCTTGTCTTTTTTCTATGATTATCCTATTTAGTTCTTGTCTATATTTATTATTACTATCCATTTTTCTTAAGGTTTTTAGCTTTTAAATATTTAACATATTTATATTCTATCCTGGATACATGCTCTATCAACTTTTGTAATTTATCATTATCTGTTTGTGTAATACTAAGTTGCTTATAAAGTGGGTATAACTTTTCTAATTTTCTCTTTGATTTCCTTATCTTTCTTTTAATATTTTTTAATTCATCCATGGCTCTGATACCAAACTGGGGGATGGTCCTACTATTTTCCCTTTTCATGCTATTTTATCTAGAATAATTCTAGGGATTCTATATGGTGTAGTTCTTTTGTATAGAATTTTAAATAGTTTGCTTAGTTTTCTAGGATTCTTAACAAATTTTATCTTATAATTAATCCTACTTATTTTTTGCCATACTTCAAAATATTTTTCCATTTCTAAGTTGTTTATATCAAGGTTCCCTAAATATTTTTCCATTAATCTGACTCTATCTCTAGGCAGTTTATATCAAGATTTCCTAGCTCTAAGTCTAATTCGCGCAACTCTATTTGATACCATTCTTGATTTATTAGTTCTAGGTCTTCGTTATTTAATATTTTTTCCCATATTAGTTTCCTTATATCTGTAATTTCTATGTCTCTAAGCACATACAAAATCAATATTTTATAATCATAAATTACTTTATCATGCAAATATGTGAAATAAGTAGGTATTATTTCGTCATTCATGTTCATGTTTTTATGCTTTGCTTTTGGTACCAAACTGGGGGGTGGTCCTACTATTTTCCCTTTTCATGCTATTTTATCTAGAATAATTCTAGGGATTCTATATGGTGTAGTTCTTTTGTATAGAATTTTAAATAGTTTGCTTAGTTTTCTAGGATTCTTAACAAATTTTATCTTATAATTAATCCTACTTATTTTTTGCCATACTTCAAAATATTTTTCCATTTCTAAGTTGTTTATATCAAGGTTCCCTAAATATTTTTCCATTAATCTGAGTCTATCTCTAGGCAGTTTATATCAAGATTTCCTAGCTCTAAGTCTAATTCGCGCAACTCTATTTGATACCATTCTTGATTTATTAGTTCTAGGTCTTCGTTATTTAATATTTTTTCCCATATTAGTTTCCTTATATCTGTAATTTCTATGTCTCTAAGCACATACAAAATTAATATTTTATAATCATAAATTACTTTATCATGCAAATATGTGAAATAAGTAGGTATTATTTCGTCATTCATGTTCATGTTTTTATGCTTTGCTTTTGGTTAATTCCCTCATACCATAGCATGTTAATAATCATTACACTTGATTATTATTACTAGATTTATTTTAACCATACTCTCTTATTGTTAACACCGTACTTTTCAAGGTACTTTCCCCTCCTAGATAATACCACTCCGTCTACTCCCATTACGGCATTCTCATACTTTCGCCTTGGTTTCAACCTCTGGATATTATTTTCGGATTGTTTCCCCTGTTTCCTCATGTCAACAATACGAAATTATGATTCAAATAATTCTAGCAAATAATAACAAATATAACTTATTTATGCATGCTATGATATTCAGGAATCAATAATTTAGCTATGCATAGTTATGAACAAATATACCTTGCTCTTATCTTGCTCCATATATGCTTGAAAAGCTGTTATCTTATTTCTGAGAATTTATTTGTGTACAAAGAGGGTTTGCTTTCCGTCAAGAAAGTTTTAGCAATATGATAAAATTAGCAATATGTAATATGTGTTATATAGATGAATATACATGTGTATTTAGAGAATATTATTATAAAGGAAAATATACACCAGAAGAAGCAAAGGAAGTTAGAAAATTATATTTTACAAAATTACCGGAACCATTTAGTACAAAAATAATAAAAGATTGGAATAGTGCAGGATTAACAGATACATTAGGAGCTATGGTAAAATTTTTACAAAATTGGTATTCAGGTATATGTGAAAAATACAAAACAAAAATGAAGATGGAAAAAACTATAATAAAAAATCTACAATGTTGCAGAGATAGAGTAGCACCTCAATTTGGATGCACAAATAATTATTATAAAAAGAATAGGAAACCAGGAAAATTTAAAAGATATAAAACTCACTTTAAAAATAAAAGGCCTAGAAGACAATATTATGTAAGGAATAGTAATAATAAGAAACCATTTAGACCACAAAAGAAAATAACAGAATGTACATGTTATAATTGCGGAAAATTAGGACATTTAGCTAAAGATTGTAGATTACCTAGAAATCCTAAAAGAAAGCAGGTAGCAGAAATAATAATAAATAATGAAGAATATATACAACTAGAATATTTAGATTATGAATTAAGTGATAATGATAGTATATATGAATTATCTGAAAATGAATTATACGAAGAATCAGAAAACAAAGAAGAATTAGAAAATGACTGAAAAAGAAGTAGATATAATAACAGAAGAAGAAATAAATCATATAGAAAACTCAGATTTACCAAAAGAATTTATAGCCTTTAAAGACTCAGTAGAAAAAGAATTAATTATTGGTGGAATACCAATGACAATAAAATTTAAGATATATCAAGGAAATAATAATATTATATTAGGAATAAAATGGTTAGAAGAAATGAAACCATATAAATTAGAAGATACACAGTTAACTATCACATATAAAGGTAAAAAAGTAATAATTAAAAGGACAATGTGATGAAAATCCACATACTTGCTAAAATAATAGTACCAGGATATTATAATAGATATTACACTCCGATGATAGATACAGGATCAGAAGCTAATGTGTGTAAGCATAATTGTTTACCAGACGAAAAATGGGAAAAGTTAACCACACCAATAGTAGTAACGGGATTTAATAATGAAGGGAGCATGATAAATCATAAAGCAAGGAATATAAAATTACAAATATGGGATAAAATATTAACTATAGAAGAAATATATAGCTATGAGTTTACAAATAAAGATATACTATTAGGAATGCCTTTTTTAGAAAAACTATATCCACATATAATAACAAAAACACATTGGTGGTTTACAACGCCATGTAAACACAAAGTAGCAGCTAAAAGAGTATATAATAAAATTAAAAAATCTACCCCATGGATAAAAGGAAGTGAAAAAATTACCCAAAAATTAGAAAATATAAAAACAAACGAGCACAGAATAGAGTTAATTATATTCTCCATAGATAAATTAAAATTAATCCAAGAAAAACTAGAGCCACTATATAGTGAAAACCCTTTAAAAGGATGGGAAAAACATAAAACTAAAGTAAAAATAGAATTAATTGATGAAAATAGTATAATTACACAAAAACCTTTAAAATATAATTTTGATGATTTAGATGAATTTAAAATGCATATAAAAGAATTATTAGAAAATAAATATATACAAGAAAGTAACAGTAAACATACAAGTCCAGCATTTATAGTAAATAAACATAGTGAACAAAAAAGAGGAAAAAGTAGGATGGTTATTGATTATAGAAATTTAAACGCTAAAACTAAAACATACAATTATCCGATACCAAATAAGATATTAAAAATAAGACAAGTTCAAGGATATAATTACTTTAGTAAGTTTGATTGTAAATCAGGATTTTATCACCTTAAGTTAGAAGACGAATCTAAAAAATTAACAGCATTCACAGTACCACAAGGATTTTATGAATGGAATGTACTACCTTTTGGATATAAAAATGCACCAGGTAGATATCAACATTTTATGGATAATTATTTTAATCAGTTAGAAAATTGTATAGTATATATAGATGATATATTATTATATTCAAGAACACAAGATGAACATATAAAATTACTAGAAAAATTTATATATATTGTTACACGTGCAGGAATCAGTCTAAGCAAGAAAAAAGCAGAAATAATGAAAACACAAATAGAATTTCTAGGAATAGAGATAGATAAAAATGGTATAAAAATGCAACCACACATAGTACAAAAAATAATAAATTCTGATGAACAGATAGATACAAAAAAGAAATTACAATCATTTTTAGGACTAGTAAATCAAGTAAGAGAATATATACCAAAATTAGCAGAAAATCTAAAGCCATTACACAAGAAATTAAAGAAAGATGTAGAGTATTACTTCGATAATAAAGACCAAGAACAAATAAGAAAAATAAAACTACTATGCAAGAATTTACCAAAACTATGTTTTCCAGACGAAAATAGAAAATTTATATATATAGTT
The DNA here is from genome assembly GCA_003996215.1 of Jaltomata sinuosa. Classification (NCBI taxonomy): domain Eukaryota; kingdom Viridiplantae; phylum Streptophyta; class Magnoliopsida; order Solanales; family Solanaceae; genus Jaltomata; species Jaltomata sinuosa. The sequence goes on from QJPP01006939.1 coordinate 7,924, forward strand.
GAATCAGATGCAAGTGAAATCAGTTATGGAGGAGTATTGAAATATAAATATGATAAAGAAAAAATAGAACATCATTGCAGGTATTATTCAGGAACATTTACCAACCCTGAAATAAAATGGGAAATAAATCGCAAAGAACTATATTCGATATATAAATGTTTGTTAGCCTTTGAACCATATATTGTGTATAATAAATTTGTTATTAGAACAGATAATACGCAAGTAAAATGGTGGTTGACGAAGAAATTACAGGATTCAGTTACGACAAAGGAGATACGAAGACTTGTATTAAATATATTAAATTTTACATTTACAATTGAAGTTATTGGTACTAATAAAAATACAATTGCAGATTACATATCAAGACAAGTCTACTCAAACTGAAGAAGTTATTGAAAAAGCTACTATGGATGATATACTTAAAGTGATGACAACTCTCTGCAAAGAGGTTGATAAATTAAACAAAGAGATATCACAAATTAAAGCTAGCCAGCAGCATGGTAAGTATGCGGATCTATGTCGATCGGAAGACATTAAAAATCCAGAGCTAAAAGGTGACGGTGGGAAACACCTAAAAACCCAAAATACTTTGATTTATGCAGGTGAAACATCTACCAGCAGGGCAGCTACAAAAGAAGAAAGAAAATATGTCAGTACAAATCTAAATAAACTATTTGAAACTCCATATATTCCGACTCCAAAAAACCAAAGAACTCCATTTATACCTCCACAAATAAATACATACAAAGAAAGCCTCAACCAAGATAAAAAGACCTACAACCACATAACCCAGTCATATATAAATAATATCCACAAAATCCAATTATTTCTAAATAAAAATCCAAGATCCAAAACTACCACTAAACCAGATGAAGACTACATAACCCAGAGCTTACAAGGATATAATAAGCTAATAGCACAACCAAAGACTAGTGCTAATCTAGTAGCGACATGCTACCATTATGGGCTACTACATACAGTATATACAAGCACAGGAGATGAAATAGCTAAATTACCGGAGCTACATAGAGCATTTACGCAATACAAGAAGATAACTAAAGGAACATTATTTTATATCAGGATATATTCAGCCACAGCCGAGATATTATACGACGAAATCAAACCAGTTATTCAAGTTATTAAGATAGGACTCACACGAGATATGATTATACCGGAGAAAATAGAAGAACATGACGAAATAACTAGAGAGGAAATACCAGAGTTTTATGCAGGGAAACGACTTATTGGAATAGCTACAATATTACAAGAATTATCGACAAATTATATGCACAGGAACCCTATATGGAGCTACTACGCAAGAGAACAGACTATGATATATTCAACTTGTAGAGAAGAACGCATTAATGACATGGAAGAAATAAGACAGTGGGCATTTAGCCTATTGAGACCAGAAGAACAGCCATTGACGCGAGCTATTAGAAAAAATTTTATTTCAGAAGAGTTGATGACAAGATATTGTAAATTAATTAGTCAAAAATATCCGGACCACAAATGTTCTAAGTGTCAAGGAGACAATAATGTAATTCCCGAGGTACAGCTAGAGTAAGAAGAAAAAGCTAGAAGAAGCCAGAAGATAATGAAGCCAACAGCTATTGAAGACAAAGAATAGTGGAAGATAAAGCAAAATAATGAACGGCAAAGAGATAGGAAGAAAAGATGTAAAAAGTTTTTGTTTTTTGTTGAGTTGTAAAGTAGTAATAGTAGATAGGAGGACAGATGTAGTGTTTTCTTTGAATCTTGTAATTAGCACATGTAAAATGAAGGTGTTAGGTGTAAAGTAGGATAGGAATCTTTTGACTTTTGTAAAAAGTTAAGAATAGTAGGACATTAGGTGTAAAGTAGGAATAGTGAAAGGAGATTAGGACATTGTTAGATCTCTCCTATAAATAGCTAGTATTAGAAATAAGAAAGTAAGACTTTCTTGACGGAAAGCAAACCCTCTTTGTACACAAATAAATTCTCAGAAATAAGATAACAGCTTTTCAAGCATATATGGAGCAAGATAAGAGCAAGGTATATTTGTTCATAACTATGCATAGCTAAATTATTGATTCCTGAATATCATAGCATGCATAAATAAGTTATATTTGTTATTATTTGCTAGAATTATTTGAATCATAATTTCGTATTGTTGACATGAGGAAACAGGGGAAACAATCCGAAAATAATATCCAGAGGTTGAAACCAAGGCGAAAGTATGAGAATGCCGTAATGGGAGTAGACAGAGTGGTATTATCTAGGAGGGGAAAGTACCTTGAAAAGTACGGTGTTAACAATAAGAGAGTATGGTTAAAATAAATCTAGTAATAATAATCAAGTGTAATGATTATTAACATGCTATGGTATGAGGGAATTAACCAAAAGCAAAGCATAAAAACATGAACATGAATGACGAAATAATACCTACTTATTTCACATATTTGCATGATAAAGTAATTTATGATTATAAAATATTGATTTTGTATGTGCTTAGAGACATAGAAATTACAGATATAAGGAAACTAATATGGGAAAAAATATTAAATAACGAAGACCTAGAACTAATAAATCAAGAATGGTATCAAATAGAGTTGCGCGAATTAGACTTAGAGCTAGGAAATCTTGATATAAACTGCCTAGAGATAGACTCAGATTAATGGAAAAATATTTAGGGAACCTTGATATAGACAACTTAGAAATGGAAAAATATTTTGAAGTATGGCAAAAAATAAGTAGGATTAATTATAAGATAAAATTTGTTAAGAATCCTAGAAAACTAAGCAAACTATTTAAAATTCTATACAAAAGAACTACACCATATAGAATCCCTAGAATTATTCTAGATAAAATAGCATGAAAAGGGAAAATAGTAGGACCACCCCCCAGTAGGTTATTGCTTTGTGCAGTTTGAATTTTTTTTAAATTTTTTTTCTTTTACTGGCCAGAAGAGCAAAAGTATTTTGGGTTTCTATTGTATTAAATTTTTTATTTTCTGAATCGAATTTTTTCTAAATTTTTGTAATTATTTTTCTTTCTTTTTAATTCTTGTTGTATTTACTTCTTCTCTGCATTCATTTTGATCATTTTTTGTATATTTTTCAAAAATATATTATTTATTTTGATTATTAATTGTCTTTGATTCTTTTTTATGTGTTTTTCTTGATAATCTGCTCTTTAAATTATTCTTTTAGTTTCGGATGTCGAGTCCTACAATCACCGTTGTTGTGATTTTGTAATTTGTAATTGCTGAAAAAATATACTATAATATTGATATAAAATATAAATTAAAATTAGTAAGAGAATAGTCATAAATATTGTGTTATGCCAAGTCACTATTTTGAAAGTGATTTTGGCCCGACTTCGATGTAAATTATTGTAGTTGATCGCTCTCCAAGGTTATACAGCTACTTTCAAACACGTGCACTCATAGCTGAAAGCTTGGAGGTTGCCCAAATCAATTGTCCAAAAAGGTTAAGAGGAAGAAGAAGAAAAAATATGTTTTATTTTTATTTTTTGGTGTATTCTAATGTTCATCAAAGACACCTTTTATATAGGATTTGCAAAAAGTGTTATTGCAAAGAAGAGAGTAATTTTAGAAATGAAAGTTAGTTGACATTAATGGTATTAAAGACCATTACATCACATCTTACGAATTTTATATTTGTAAAAGGTATGTTCATCTTCTTTTAATGTTGTTGTAAATGTTCATCTCCTTTTGTAACATTTATAAAGAAGTAGCTCTCTCATTCCACATACATTTATGACTTACAGATGTTTATATAGATTTATTACGGAGAGTTACAAAATAATTTTATTTTTTGCAATAATCAAAAGAAATAATACCTTCAATCCCTCACTAATACAAAGATAAAGAATAGAAATATTTTCTGGACAAAAAAAAAAGAAACATGTACTTAAGTGTCAATATTTTATTATTTGAATTAAAAAACATAATGAAATGAGGCAACGACTAATATGCACAAAGTGAAGGATTTTTGAACTGAATGGATATAAGTTGAGACTCCCATAACACATATTATATTCATAATATTGAGTAACCCCCGCGATACTATCAATGTACTTTTATGGTCATGCGCACACCTTGGGTCTCATGAGTGCTCTAGAAAAATGACTCAAATCTTTCATAAAAGACGATCACACCTTTATAATCATTTAGGTGATTCCATCAAGTCTATCTCAAATAGACCATCTTAAGCTATGGAATCACTAAGAGCTAAATAAGCTCAATCTTATAAAACACTACCTTATGCCATAGGGATAGAAAATGTAGTGTATATTGAGATCTTATATGATTTCGTTTGATAGTAAGTGGGTATTCACCATATTACCTCAATCCATGGACTTTAGCCCTATCCTCCTTGACGTTTTAAGAATAAATTTTCTTATTAAATCCTTAGTTAAAGGATTCGTCAATTTTTTTCGTACCTTACATACTCCAAGAAAATAATACTATATTTCAACAACTGTTTAACTGTATCATATCTTATGCTAATTGTTGACACCCAATTTTGACCTCCCTTTACCTCTCTCGGGATGTTATTTTACTAGTGTTTATTATTTTTAAAGCTTAATTTTCCTCGCATATTGCTTTTATTTACTAAATAAATTGTGTGTTTTATCGTCATCTTGATAATTTTTAAATTCGTATACAATTTATAAATATATAATTTATTTCTTATTATCGTAAATTTTGTATAATATTGCATGTCATTAATTTTACATACAATATATATACGTAATTTATTTATAATTTTTTTTAAAAATAATATATGGTTTTTGATAATTATCATTAATTTATTTTATATACTAAATTATATATATGTAGTTTTAATTAATTATTGTTAAACACTATTTTATTTACCAAATTATATATATAGTATGTTTTTAATCAAATAGCAGCGGAATTACATTTTGTCTTCCCAATTTATTTAAATCCTAGCCCTTTTCTACCAAATTTCTTTCAATTCTAGTCTAAATTGAGTCAATTTGGGCTCAATTTTAAATTTCAATTTCAATTTTAATTGACCCAATCCGGATACTCATTTGTCACCATTTGATCCGACCTATTTGACCCGCTCCACCTGACCCATTGAGATTACATCTCAGTCGTTGATCGAATACGATCAACGACCAAGATTCAATCCCACCATCCCTTCCTTTTAATTATACTCACCCCCTACACCTAAAGGATTTTTTCATTTCCCGCTTTCTCAACCAGCCGCCACCCCTTGTCCCTTCTCTCGTCCTATCTCTTCTTCTCTCTTCACCGCTCCCACCCTCATTCCACTTCATCCCCGCTGCCTCCATCGTTCCAACCATCGATCTCCGCCGGTGAACCCCAACCAAGCACCACCATAAACAAACCTTTCTCCACCACTCCAACTACCTCCATCGCCGGTGGAGCTCCACCAAACAGCCGCCACCCTATGCTCTCCTCTCTCCATCTCGTCATCCCATCTATCCTTTCCCCTTGTTCCTCAGCTCCGACAAAACCACGCCGCCGCCCTCCGACAGAACCCAAAAACAACCACCCAGACTCCCTCCGTCCGAAAACCCAACTCAACCCTTTCTCCTCCGCTCTAGTCGACGAGTTACGCCGCCGCCGCCACTACCAGTCGCCTCTCCTCTCCTTCCCCACATCTTCTCCTTTCTCTACGACGGTTTCAACCACCGATGAAACCCCACCAACAACGGGCATCCCCGCTACTCCGCCTGTCACCACCACAAACACCGGCCGACAAAACCACCCCGAAAATGCCACCAAACAGACCCGTTCTCTCCCTTTTTCGTTTCCCAAATCAAACCCCAAAACTCTAAGCAAACCCAATGTCGCCTCCACCTTCGACGAATTGAAGAACACCGAGGGAATTCTGGCTGAGTTATTCTCAGTGAGTGAGATGCCAACATCAGCCTTGTGGTGATTTGAGCAAGGAAGGGCATCACCAGATTTCAATTATGTAGATTTTACAACGGATGTGAATTATCATCGGTATGGTCTCCCCATTGTTCTTTTATCACCCCAAATCAGTGTTTCAGGTATGACGTATATATATTTGAATCATGAGTATTAAGTTGGTTGTGCTTTATTCCTCATGGTCGTGTATTGTCACTCATGATCGATGGATTCTAGCAAAGCCATTAAATTCTTATTATGTATACTATGAATTTCTAATTTGGTATGTTGCGATTTGTGTTCATACTCTACACGAGCTATGAATTTTTCAAAGTCAGTATGACGGCTGATTTGATTTTGTTTTCCTTTTCCAAACAAGATTAGTTCATAGCAATTGCCTTCATACGGTACTCATGTTGTAAGCTCTGTTATTATGAATACAACTCTTTGTGCTCCTGATTGTTTCAGCAAACTTTGAATCATTTGGCTGCTAATTGACCCTTCTTTACTTTCACTGGTTGTTACAGGTTTATTATTTGTATGATTATGGCAATGTGGCATGATTTGCTCCTAATTGACTTGGCTCATCTGTTTAAGGAAATAATTCCCTTGATTGGTTTTCTGAATATTTTTCCTCCCTTAACTAATTGTCTCAATTTTAATACCTTCCTAACTATGGTAATCTTGATAATTTTCTCCTAATTGATTTGGCTCTGTTTAATTATGTCCCTTTTATTGCTTCTCTTGAATACTGATTTTCTCCCTTTTATTTAGTTGTCATAATTTTATTAAGATAATTATGGTAACTGGGCATGATTTTTTGCTAATAATGGATTTTACCAGGCTGTTTAAGGAAAGAGGTTTTGTTAATTGATCCTTTCTTCCTATTCTATTGGCAACTTGTCATTATATGAACAACCTCCTTCTTCATTATTAGGGGAGAGGACACACACTACTACTCTCATATTTTTTCTCTTCTTGATTGATAAGTGGTACTGATTGTAAGGGTGAAGACTTTGAATATTTTCTTATTATTTGCGGATAACTAGTTAGTGTTCTATCGATGTAGATTTCAATTCATATGCATGTTTACCTTTAGTTTGGAATATGTATCCATCTGTGCTTAGCCATGACTGTTCTGTGATTTGTTTATAAAAGCATGTCTATAGGATGTCAATTTAGAACTAATATTTCTGTTTGCATTAAACCACTGTTAGCATGAACTTGTTAGTTGGCTTATGTTGTTTGACTGGTTGGTTTATGTGATTACCTTTGTTTCTGGCTTGGATTTGCTTTCGTTGTATTTTGTGGAATACGGAGGTCCTAATATATTCCCATGACTCGACATGAGCACTGCCTAGAATCCTTGAGATTCTCAGGAACTCTGACATGTCGAGGGTAGTTTCATGGGTCATACTAGGATCTTCTGAATCCTATGCTATATTTAACAGGTTTCTATTAGAAGATGGTTACACAGTGAAGAGTTGCCCGAGATTTGGGAGTCTCCAAAGCTTAGATCTGTCTTATTTTTATTTTCTCATTCATTCATTGGTCTGTAACAATTATTGTATAAACTTCGATAAATAAATGAAAGATTAGGGGACTGCTATGGGGGAGGGGCGAACTATGTGCTACCTGTTTTAGCTATTTAAAAGCATAGAAAGCATGTCTATAGGTAAATTTCAGCATGTCTCATTTGTTAATTTAATTGGTAGACACTATATCAACAGGCTTAATCCGTAATTTTCAGCATGTTTATAACCGTCTGGCATATTTTAAGCTATTGTTTTTTGATGTTGCATACTCGTATAAACTTAGTCCTGCCTATAACAATTCATAAAATCTGCCTAGTAATCTGTTTCAGCATAATTAGTTATCATACCTATAGGAGTTAAAATATGTTCTAGCATTTAATTTAAATAGCCACTATGCTTATATGTTTAAATCTGTTTCAACATTTAAATAATTAGCTAGTATGCCTATAGGGTTAAACAATGTCAGTATTCAAATAGTTATCATGCCTATAGGACTGACTAATTTCAGCATGTCAAGTATGATATGATCTGCCTAGAAAGCATGTCTATAGGATCATAAATTGATTTCGATACATCCGATTCTTCTTTGTTAAATATTTATGGTTTCTGCTCATAAATTTTTAAATAAAACCTTTTACATGCCTAAATCAGATGACCATTCTAGGATTCAATTAAGCATGTTGCCAGAATCTGCTCTATTTCAATATGTTGAATAATTTATCATATTTAGACACCATGTTATTAGGATTCTATATTAATCAGCCTTTAATTAATAAACAACATGTGTAGTAGCTGTAAATAATTTAAATCAGTCTGGTGTTTAGAAAGCATGTCTATAGATTTTAATTAATTCAATCTTTGCCTGTGTTAATTAATTAGATATCTTGTTTTTATATCTTTAAGATAATTTCAGCATGTTAAATCAGTTCATCATTATTAGAAATTATATGCATAGGTCTAATTATATAAAGATGCTAATTGTCTTAATCACTCGTTTTTCTTTTATCCAAATGAGAGGCCTCTATGAAACCATTATGTGCTACTTGTTTTCCAGTCCATGTATGTTTTGATTGACGTTAACCCCGTGTCTAATTAGGAAACCTAAGATTTTATTTGTCTAGATCCACATCCAAGTTAGTAAGTCCAATGCCTCTTGGACATTAAGTTGGGACGGGTAAGCATCTTAAGACGCGTTAGATTTTTCTCATTTCTGTAGTACGCACTTAGGTAAAATAATCTTAATAACCAACTTAGGTGGGTAGATAGACGGATATGATGGAAATCGACCCGAGCAGAATACGACAATGTCTTTAGAATTATTTTCGATAATAAGCCGGGCACTGATCCGAATAGGTTAAAACTAACCTAAGTTTAGCTCTTATTTTATTATATGGTTGGGGTAGTTATCTAAAATCACTTAGTAATTAGGTTTCTTTTTCTATATTCTTGTGTTAATTCTGTCTTCTTGCTGATCTCCTTTTCGTTTCATTATTTATTTTAATTGCGGTTTATATGCATGATCTTTTTTTTTTCACTTAGACTATTAGTAACTAATTTATCTACTTGCTTAAAATAAAGGTTTATTTGTTTAATTACTTAGTTAATAATAGGATAATAAAACTATTGACCCTTTGTTTATCACTTAATTCCCACATGAATAACGAATCCGACAGGGACCCACATTTGTGGACCTCGAAAGGTGCTTAACACCTTCCTTTTGAGGTAACTTGAACCCTTACCCAATTTCTGGTAACATAGACCTTAAATTAATTAAGTCATAGTTAGTTAGAATGGTGCCCTAACGCACCTTAAATTCGTTAGGTGGCGACTCTTCACTCTTTTCCATCCAAAAAGAGTTGTCACGTCGATGGCTCATCTTTTCGCGAGAAAAATGGGGCGTGACAGAATGGCGACTCTGCTGGGGATACTTAGGTTCTAACCATTATGGATTTTATGTTATGTAGGAATTTGTGTTACCTTATTTTATTTAAAGAATGTTTTCTCTTCATAATTAATTTTGTTATTTTTATTTTTCATGTTTATCTTGCTCTTTTGTCAAATTACTTGTGATTCTTTATTAATTTGTTCACTTGTCTTTTTTTTTTTTACTGCTTTCATTAACTGTTCAATATGTTACTTTCCTTTTTTATATGCTACATGTTATCGCTTTTCATAACTGGCATTCCGTTCATACTTCCTCCACTTGGGAACTTCACACTTTCACACACCATACACGTGAGTTGTGCCTTTGCACTTCTCCAAAATTCTTTCAAACACCCATTTTAAAAAGAGTTGGCATAGACGTGGGGTGAGCGAATAGTTTTAATACCGTGTGACCATGTGCCTTCTCGCATAGGAAAACCTTGAGTCTGTGTCCATCCAAATCTTGGAAACCTAAGATAGTGTTGTGCCCACCCCTTATGCTTAACTCATGCATGTATTAACTATAAATGGGTGTTCGTGACACCAGAATGATGCATATATTTATTTGCTATGTGTTAATCTTTTATGTTTACGTTATCATTGTTGTCTTAGCCTATTCCTTACTCTTAGAATTTCAAGCTTTAGGCGACGTCAAAATTCATTTATTTTCTCTTAATGCAAGTAACTGTATAGTACCTTACCTTTTTCCTTTAGTCCCAAATCATACAATCTTAGGGCCTAGTCAAATCCTCCTTTATTCTAACGTTATGATTTGAGCTTGTCCTCTAGAAATCTTCTTTCGACATACAAATCATCTCTTGATTTGATCTATTCCTTGATAGGATATCCTAGACCCCTTTCTAACCTCTTAGTGTAATTTGTTACCTTTAGAATATCCTTGACTCATCGCGTTCTACATGGACATATTATTTTCTCTGTCAAAATTTTATTTATTTGGTTCACATTTCACCGTAAGTTTGACTTTCAATCGTCAATGTTCGACGTTTGTGTCATCTTCTAACTCTCGTAACTTTGGAATTGTATAAATCCCTCATAACCTCAATTCAATTCTGAATAAATCATAATCTATTACTCAAAAAAATAAGGCATTCCACTTTATGACTCCATAATATTGTTCTTCATAAGATATTTTCTTTCGTGCATTCCTCCTTTGTTAATCATGAATCTACTTCTCCTAAGGTTGACTAAAGTTGAACGTTAGATGAAAAAGAATAATGTGGAGAGAGCTCTAGTGTTCAACAATAATTGACCTTGTTCATCCTACGACTCCCTTGTCTCTTAAGTTTGCATCCTAGTATTGTGCCGAACCTTCGAAATCATAAGTTTTGTTACTATCATAAATTTCGTGCAAAGCTCAAATCTCTGCGTTTAAATCACTCTTTAAATTTTAATTCTCGTCCGTTTTGGGCGTCCTTTATTTTTAGTATCATTATCATTATTATTATTCAATGTTTCAAGTTTATGTATGCTACATGATAATTTTATTTGTGTTTAATTTATTTTTGCTCAAAGGTTGTCTAGCGTTTGAACATCGATTCGACTAAGAATCTGCAATATGACAAATATGCTCAGTATCCGAAAGAAAGCTAGTCTTCTTCCTGCTAGCTCCAGGCAAAATACTTTTTTGACTATATCTCCTCTCTCCGTCCCTACTCATACACTCCCTGAACAAATATCTTCAGCCCACATTGATCGTGGTACTTTACCGAGCATGATTATATCTGGCAAAAATGAGAACAACAAGCTAGGTGCATTGCAAAAAAGGATTCATGATTTAGAGGAGAGGATGGATGAAAAATTACGCTCTGAAAATGTTTATGACCTGAGGTATAAGAAATTATGTTTACATCCAGGAATTGAATTGCCACTAGAGTACAAAGTTCCAAGATTCAATGTGTTTGATGGGCATGGAGATCCAATCACACATCTTAAGGATTATTGTAGCAGATTGGTTGGAACAGGACATAACGAGGCTCTTCTTATGAGGTTATTTATTCAGAGTTTATCAGGAATAGCACTCACATGGTATGTCAAACAAGACTTTGACAAATGGTATTCGTGGGAAGATATGACTCGAGACTTTGTAGAACAATATAAGTTTAACATTAAGGCCGATGCAACTATGCTAAATTTGCTCGGATTAAGAAAATTGAATCACGAGTCTTTTGAGGAATATGTAACACGATGGAGATTAGAAGCTTCTAAAGTGCGTCCTTCAGTACCTGAAGAAGAATTGGTACAAACCTTCATAAGATCACTCGATGGTGTATATTATGAATCATTATACTTTGCAAGTATTCAAAGCTTTGATAATCTGATTCGAATTGGGAAAGAATTAGAATATGACATTCAGATGGGGAGAATCAATGATGTTTCTACAATACAAGCCGCCTTTCAAACATCGAAGAGCTCACAGGATGGAAAAGGAAATAAGATATCGACCCCTATACCTCAAACACAATATCATCAAAATTCTGAACAAGTCCATGCCATTTTTTATGAGCGTCCCCAGTCGTATAACCCACAAAGTTCTCCAGAGGTGTATCAGGCACCCGATTCTTCTCCATAAAAAGGGAGAAAACCTCGTACTTTTACTCCTTTAATGGAAACTTTGTCGAGTATATTTCAAAGATTGTGGGCTCAAGGAGTGTTGAAACCAATAAGGGGATGGATTCCTAGGTACTCATCTCCGTCTTTTGATCCATCCAAAAGTTGTGTTTATCACTCAAATATTCAAGGCCATGATATCGAGGAATGTTCAGCATTGAGGCAAAAAATTCAAACTCTGATTGAGAAGGGCAAAATAGAAGTGCAAAGATCACTAAACAATAATCATGTCATGATAAATGCAGTCATTGTTCAAGGTGATCCAACAAAGATATTTCCAAGACATTTAACAAGGAAGCGCAAGCTACATCAAAGGAATTGACGAGAAAAAGACTCTCGTATGCAAAGTGTTATTATCCTCTATTTGTCCGTCTTATGATCAATAAACTTTTTCTGCTTTTATTCACTCTCTTTTGTATTCCTAAACCACATTTGACCTGATTTCCATTTGGATATGTAGGCAGCTCATTATTGGGTTCGGTCTTAATCTAATAAAAATTTCTTCTCCTTTCACTTTCAAATTGAGTTGGCCTTGACCAAGCTATTCACTCATTAAGCCTAAATTCTTTTAATCTGTCAAGCGGCCAAAAATATCATAATGCAGATTCAGAATTAGGATCGTGATGGTCAAGCGCAAGGCAACCATATCTTTTGTGCTAATATTCTTCTTTGAGTGAAGAAGGAATACATGACTCTTTACATGAAAATATTGTCTGAGTTTTGAGAAACCTTAAAAATTCTGCGAGGCAATCTTTCAATATGGGAAGACCTGCATAAAGTATTTTATTTTAAACTAGAGCAGAAAATTTTGAGAAGTCCTCAAAAATTTTACCAAAATACATGGCGAACTCGAATTCACAGAATCAAAACATGCAAAGAGACAAAGACAAGTTAAGGTACGTATCAATCTCGCCTTTTAAAACTTACAGCTTTTCTTTGAATGCAGGAATAACAAGTGTAAATCACAAAATTATTTTTTCGCAATCAAGAAAAATCGTCACCAAGAGATGCTCTGCTTCCTCTCGCATCTGACGCAAAGGCTAAGATGTTCTATCCTTATACTTCCGAATTATGCTACTTTTGGCCACTAAATACTTGAATTGAGCCACTACCATTTAGTTAAGCTACTTTTGATCCATTGAATATGGAAATCAGATTATTATTGCTACTAAGTAATTAAATTGTGTTATTACTGAGCTACTAATATGTAGGCTCGTTCACCTTACAAAGTACATCTAAGGTTAGCCAGCCTTACAAATGGGACACCAAAGGTTGGTCCGCCTTACAAATAGGACACCTTAGGCTTGTCCGCCTTACAAATGAACATTCAGGATCGTTCGCCTTACAAAGGAATACTTCAGGCTTGTCCGCCTTACAAATGAACATTCAGGCTCGTTCGCCTTACAAAGGAACACTTCAGGCTTGTTCGCCTTACAAATGAACGTTCAGGCTTATTCGCCTTACAAAGAAACATTTTAGGCTCGCTCACCTTACAAATGAACATTCAGGCTCGTTCTCCTTACAAACGTACACTTAGGCTCGTTCGCCTTACAATAAGACATCTTCTTTTGGCCCTACAAAATATATAAATTATTTTTTTATAAAATCCTTACGTACTAACATCCACAGGTTTAACAACTGATGATTTCTCTTCAAGGATTTAAACTGGGCAGAATTTTTGAGGTTCCTCAAAAATACTGCAACAACATTAAATTGATAAGCTTTCTCACCTCCTTTCTTCATTATTATTATTTATTACTATTTTGCGCCACATTAGTCAATACTTCTCTATATTAATGATCTAACAATTTTATCTAGTTGTGTTAAAAGTTGCACGCAAGACAAGAAATAATTCTTTATTCGTAAATCATATTCACATTCCATTTTGCTCATACTCTAACCTTGTCAACTCGTGCTATCCTGATTCAAAACTTATATTTGTCAATTTTATTTAGGGATCTTGTTCGTCCCTAAATCTAGAACTACACACGGCCTGATTCTCGTAAGACCCGAGATATGTAGACGACTTGAAATTGAAGTCTCGGCCACATCATTTTCACAACCCTCTCTTGTTTCTTCTGATTTTAAAAGAATCGTCCTCCGGGTCGGACAAAATTGGCTACTAGTCAACATTCCTTGCCCACCAATTCATCCTTTATTCCCGAGCAAGGAAGGTACAGCTGTTGACACCCAATTTTGACCTCCCTTTACCTCTCTCGGGATGTTATTTTACTAGTGTTTATTATTTTTAAATCTTAATTTTCCTCGCATATTGCTTTTATTTACAAAATAAATTGTGTGTTTTATCGTCATCTTGATAATTTTTAAATTCGTATACAATTTATAAATATATAATTTATTTCTTATTATCGTAAATTTCATATAATATTGCATGTCATTAATTTTACATACAATATATATACGTAATTTATTTATAATATTTTTTAAAAATAACATATGGTTTTCGATAATTATCATTAATTTATTTTATCTACTAAATTATATATATGTAGTTTTAATTAATTACCGTTAAACACTATTTTATTTACCAAATTATATATATAGTATGTTATTAATCAAATAGCAGCGGAATTACATTTTGTCTTCCCAATTTATTTAAATCCTAGCCCTTTTCTAGCAAATTTCTTTTAATTCTAGCCTAAATTGAGTCAATTTGGGCTCAATTTTAAATTTCAATTTCAATTTTAATTGACCCAATCCGGATACTCATTTGTCACCATTTGATCCGACCTGTTTGACCCGCTCCACCTGACCCATTGAGATTACATCTCAGTCGTTGATCGAATACGATCAACGACCAAGATTCAATCCCACCATCCCTTCCTTTTTAATTATACTCACCCCCTAAACCTAAAGGATTTTTTCATTTCCCACTTTCTCAACCAGCCGCCACCCCTTGTCCCTTCTCTCGTCCTCTCTCTTCTTCTCTCTTCACCGCTACCACCCTCATTCCACTTCATCCCCGCTGCCTCCATCGTTCTAGCCATCGGTCTCCGCCGGTGAACCCCAACCAAGCACCACCATAAACAACCCTTTCTCCACCGCTCCAACTACTTCCATCGCCGGTGGAGCTCCACCAAACAGCCGCCACCCTATGCTCTCCTCTCTCCATCTCGTCATCCCATCTCTCCTTTCCCCTTGTTCCTCAGCTCTGACAAACCCACGCCGCCGCCCTCCGACAGAACCCAAAAACAACCACCCAGACTCCTTCCGTACGAAAACCCAACTCAACCCTTTCTCCTCCGCTCTTGTCGTCGAGTTCAGCCGCCACTACCAGTTGCCTCTCCTTTCCTTCCCCACATCTTTTCCTTTCTCTACGACGGTTTCAACCACCGATTAAACCCCAACAACAACGGGCATCCCTGCTACTCCACCTATCACCACCACAAACATCGGCCGACAAAACCACCCCGAAAATACCACCAAACAGACTCGTTCTCTCCCTTTTTTGTTTCCCAAATCAAACCCCAAAACTCTAAGCAAACCCAATGTCGCCTCCACCTTTGACAAATTGAAGAACACCGAGGGAATTCTGGCTGAGTTATTCTCAGTGAGTGAGATGCCAACATCAGCCTTGGGGTGATTTGATCAAGGAAGGGCATCACAAGATTTCAATTGTTTAGATTTTACGACGGATGTGAATTATCATCGGTATGGTCTCCCCATTGTTCTTTTATCACCCCAAATTAGTGTTTCAGGTATGACGTATATATATTTGAATCATGAGTATGAAGTTTGTTGTGCTTTATTCCTCATGGTCGTGTATTTTCATTCATGATCGATGGATTCTAGCAAAGCCATTAAATTCTTATTATGTATACTATGAATTTCTAATTTGGTATGTTGCGATTTGTGTTCATACTCTACACGAGCTATGCATTTTTCAAAGTCAGTATGACGGCTGGTTTGATTTTGCTTTCCTTTTCCAAACAAGATTAGTTCATAGCAATTGCCTTCATACGATACTCATGTTGTAAGCTCTGTTATTATGAATACAACTCTTTGTGCTCCTGATTTTTTCGGCAAACTTTGAATCATTTGGCTGCTAATTGACCCTTTTTTACTTTCACTGGTTGTTACAGCTTTAATATTTGTCTGATTATGGCAATGTGGCATGATTTGCTCCTAATTGACCTGGCTCATCTGTTTAAGGAAATAATTCCCTTGATTGGTTTTCTGAATATTTTTCCTCCCTTAACTAATTGTCTCAATTTTAATACCTTCCTAACTATGGTAATCTTGATAATTTTCTCCTAATTGATTTGACTCTGTTTAAGATTTATGTCCCTTTTATTGCTTCTCTTGAATACTGATTTTCTCTCTTTTATTTAGTTGTCATAATTTTATTAAGATAATTATGGTAACTGGGCATGATTTTCTGCTAATAATGGATTTTACCAGGCTGTTTAAGGAAAAAGGCTTCGTTAATTGATTCTTTCTTCCTATTCTATTGGCAACTGGTCATTATATGAACAACCTCCTTCTTCATTATTAGGGGAGAGGACACACACTACTACTCTCATATTTTTTCTCTTCTTGACTGATAAGTGGTACTGATTGTAAGGGTGAAGACTTTGAATATTTTTTTGTTATTTGCGGATAACTAGTTAGTGTTCTATCGATGTAGATTTCAATTCATATGTATGTTTACCTTTAGTTTGGAATATGTATCCATCTGTGCTTAGCCATGACTGTTCTGTGATTTGTTTTTAAAAGCATTTTTATAGGATGTCAATTTAGAACTAATATTTCTGTTTGCATTAAACCACTGTTAGCATGAACTTGTTAGTTGGCTTATGTTGTTTGACTGGTTGGTTTATGTGATTACCTTTGTGTCTGGCTTGGTTTTGTTTTCGTTGTATTTTGTGGAATACGAAGGTCCTAATGTATTCCCATGCCTCGACATGAGCACTGCCTAGAATCCTTGAGATTCTAAGGAACTCTGACATGTCGAGGGTAGTTTCACGGGTCATACTAGGATCTTCCGAATCCTATGCTATATTTAACAGGTTTCTATTAGAAGATGGTTACACAGTGAAGAGTTGCCCGAGATTTGAGAGTCTCCAAAGCTTAGATCTGTCTTATTTTTATTTTCTCATTCATTCATTGGTATGTAATAATTATTGTATAAACTTTGATAAATAAATGAAAGATTAGGGGACTGCTATGGGGGAGGGGCGAACTATGTGCTACCTGTTTTAGCTATTTAAAAGCATAGAAAGCATGTCTATAGGTAAATTTCAGCATGTCTCATTTGTTAATTTAATTGGTAGACACTATATCAACAGGCTTAATCCGTAATTTTCGGCATGTTTATAACCGTCTGGCATATTTTAAGCTATTGTTTTTTGATGTTGCATACTCGTATAAACTTAAGTCCTGCCTATAACAATTCATAAAATCTTCCTAGTAATCTGTTTCAGCATAATTAGTTATCATACCTATAGGAGTTAAAATATGCTCTAGTATTTAATTTAAATAGCCACTATGCTTATATGTTTAAATTTGTTTCAACATTTAAATAATTAGCTAGTATGCCTATAGGGTTAAACAATGTCAGTATTCAAATAGTTATCATGCCTATAGGACTGACTAATTTCAGCATGTCAAGTATGATATGATCTGCCTAGAAAGCATGTCTATAGGATCATAAATTGATTTTGATACATCCGTTTCTTCTCTGTTAAATATTTATGGTTTCTGCTCATAAATTTTTAAATAAAACCTTTTACATGCCTAAATCAGATGAGCATTCTAGGATTCAATTAAGCATGTTGCCAGAATCTGCTCTATTTCAATATGTTGAATAATTTATCATATTTAGACACCATGTTATTAGGATTCTATATTAATCAGCCTTTAATTAATAAACAACATGTGTAGTAGCTGTAAATAATTTAAATCAGTCTGGTGTTTAGAAAGCATGTCTATAGATTTTAATTAATTCAATCTTTGCCTGTGTTAATTAATTAGATATCTTGTTTTTATATCTTTAAGATAATTTCAGCATGTTAAATTAGTTCATCATTATTAGAAATTATATGCATAGGTCTAATTATATAAAGATGATAATTGTCTTAATCACTCGTTTTTCTTTTATCCAAATGAGAGGCCTCTATGAAACCATTATGTGCTACTTGTTTTCCAGTCCATGTATGTTTTGATTGACGTTAACCCCGTGTCTAATTAGGAAACCTAAGATTTTATTTGTCTAGATCCAAATCCAAGTTAGTAAGTCCAATGCCTCTTGGACATTAAGTTGGGACAGGTAAGCATCTTAAGACGCGTTAGATTTTTCTCATTTCTTTAGTACGCACTTAGGTAAAATAATCTTAATAACCAACTTAGGTGGGTAGATAGACGGATATGATGGAAATCAACCTGAGCAGAATACGACAATGGCTTTGGAATTGTCTTCGATAATAAGGCGGGCACTGATCTGAATAGGTTAAAACTAACCTAAGTTTAGCTCTTGTTTTATTATATGGTTGGGGTGGTTATCTAAAATCACTTAGTAATTAGGTTTCTTTTTCTATATTCTTGTGTTAATTCTGTCTTCTTGCTGATCTCCTTTTCGTTTCATTATTTATTTTAATTGCGGTTTATATGCATGATCTTTTTTTTTTTCACTTAGACTATTAGTAACTAATTTATCAACTTGCTTAAAATAAAGGTTTATTTGTTTAATTACTTAGTTAATAATAGGATAATAAAATTGTTGACCCTTTGTTTATCACTTAATTCCCACATGAATAATGAATTCGGCAGGGACCCACATTTGTGGACCTCGAAAGGTGTTTAACACCTTCCTTTTGAGGTAACTTGAACCCTTATCCAATTTCTGGTAACGTAGACCTTAAATTAATTAAGTCATAGTTAGTTAGAATGGTGCCCTAACGCACCTTAAATTCGTTAGGTGGCGACTCTTCACTCTTTTCCATTCAAAAAGAGTTGTCACGTCGATGGCCCATCTTTTCACAAGAAAAATGGGGTGCGACACTAATATATTTATTTTTTCTGTTGTATACACTATTTTTAGCAATTTCAATTGATGTCTTTGAGTCACAATACAAAAGGACTGGTGAAGATTGTGTAACGATCGGGTTTATCGTTACGGGTAAACCAGTCATGCCAAGTGTTGGGTTAGAAAACTTCCGGGTTTGGAAGTTAAAAATTCTGGGCTAGGCTAGTATCGGCTGATTATAGAGCGAGGTATGATCTAGGATAATCCGGGTAAGTATTGAGTTTGATGTCTCAATTTGAGCTAGTTTTCTATGTAGCTAAGACATAAAGGAGTCCGGGAAACTTTTCAGAACCAAATTTAGGTAAGTAGAACTCCCAGAATCGCGTTTGACGTGAAGGGGTTGTTTTGGATAATCAGGGGAAGCAAGTGTGTTGTAAAATAGCCAAATCTTGGATATTTTCAGACATTCTGTCCGTGACGAGCGCAACGGTCCACCGTAGCGACCTCTGCTATAGCGATGGAAAATACCACTATACTGGTGGTCAAGGCGGTCAACGCCGCTTAAGACCACTATAGCGGAAGTCGTTCGCTATAGCGGGACCACTATAGTGGAGCGGGGACCGCTATAGCGGAGCGACGGGACCAGAAAACCTAGAAAATAGGTTTTTATTTTTCATTCTCTTCCCTTCAACCCCAAAAATAGATGAAAGCTATTCCAAAAACCCTCCTAGGCTACTCCAAGGCTTGGGAGCCACGGGGAGGAGGAATTTTAATAAAAAAGACGCGAAACCATATATTCGGGCCTGTAGGACAGCAAGGAATGCCTCTACAGAGCCAGAAACGCATAGTTGCAGCTGCTTGGAGCCCAGGTGGGCTAGGTTTTCATTGAGTAGTTAGACATGTTTACCTTCCATACTTGATTGTATAGTGGAAATGGAGAATCCATATTTTAGGCCTCCGGGAATGGAGTCTGGCGGATTCGGGTTGGGCTATGTTGACTTAGGTCATACAGAGTAAATGGCTGGTCTTGTGATTTGTGTTATGTGGCTATATAATTCATATTGGTGTGATAAAATGATGGGTTAAGGGACTGGTATGTCGGGAAGGTTCAGGGAACCGGGGAGGCGCTTGGGAGCCACGAGAAACGAGAATGGGAAACTCCTAGGTAGGGTTTCAGGAATGTTTATGGCTTGAGACATAGTGAAAGTCTTGCTAAATTAAGGAAAAGGAAATCGGGTAGCTGCGTATATGATTAATTTAAAGAGAAATCGCTAGTTACATGTTCTAAAATAAAAAGGGTAAACCAGGGATAGTCTTCGAATGGGATTTGATAGTTCGTTGTTGTACCCAGAAAGGGATAGGTGATGGCTTACGATTTCTGTGAATGCTGTATATTCTTGTACTCATATCTAAGTGTTTGTATGAATTACATTACTTAGGGAAGTTGTGTAGAATGTCTAAGGTTCCTGCTTTACAGTCTGTGATTTGAATGGTATTTGCTTGTTGGTTTACAAGTTGTTTGTTCATGCATTTGACTGTGGATTATTGATATTCGATTGGCTCGGGTACCATGCCTGGTACGGTTATAACAAATGGTTGGCTCGGGTACCATTCCTGGTACAAGATATACTAACTGTTGGCTCGGGTACCGCACCTAGTACGGGTATAACAAATGGTTGGCTCGGGTACCACGCCTGGTATGGGAAAATACTAACAGTTGGTTCGGGTACCACGCCTGGTACGGGTTTACTTTACTGCATCATTTTATTGATATTGTTGCATTGTGTTGATTGGTGTTGGTTCCATGAGTGGACCATGCTATGGTTATAAAATTGTTACATTATATTATGCTTTTGGTCTTGGTGTAGGCCGGGTCATGATATAATGTTATGAGTTTTGTCTTGGTGTAGGCCGGGTTATTATATCATGTTATTAGTTTGGTCTTGGTGTAGGCTGGGTTGTTATATCATGTTATGAGTTTGGTCTTGGTGTAGGTTGGGTTGTGATATCATGTTATGAGTTTGTTCTTGGTGTAGGCCAGGTTGTCATATCATGTTATGAGTTTGGTCTTGGTATAGACCGGGTTGTTATATCATGTTATTAGTTGGTCTTGGTGTAGGTCGGGTTGTTATATCATGTTATTAGTTGGTCTTGGTATAGACCGGGTTATGATGTTAATTATTAGTTAGTCTTGGTGTAGACCGGGTTGTCATGTTTACACCTAGATGTGTTAGGGGGATCCGGGTGGGTTCGGACTATGTAAAAGATGTTATAAGTTCATAATTTATTGTCATTAAGTGTACTAATGATGATAAAGGATTATTTGTGGTTAATAAGCATAAGGATGGGTCTTGGGGTAGACTGAGTAGCCTGTTGAACACTTAGGTGTGGTTAGAGGATCCTTGGAGGGTCCGGGTTTTGGGATGAGAAAGGGATTTAGATATAACTATGTTGTTGTCATTGAATGTGTCAATGGTTGCTAGGTGAATTGCATGTGGTTGGTAAATATAGAGGAAGACTGAGAGTCTGTGGTTATTGGTTAATATAACCAGGTGGTAAAGCTATCCTAGAGGTTTGGGAAAGTCCAGAAAATGGTAGGTAATACTTGGGTATAAGTGGTTTGGTTGGGCAGTGGGCCGGATTTAGCCTGGGTATTTAGTCAAGGTAGTTGACTGGGGTAAAGGTTAAAGGTGACTTGGAAAGTCTATGTGTCAAGATGACTTGGGAAGTCTAGGTGATAAGGCGACCCTGAGAAGTTTAGTTATGAGTAAGACTTGGGAAGTCCTAGATGTCAGGGTCAAGGTTAAGGGTGAATGAGGGAGCTATAATGTTTATTTCATATTTTTCCCTATTTTCCTATATGATGGTACGTGTGAATTTGGATCGACCGATGATGCCTACTAGTACGTGTGGTTGTACTGACTCTACTCGTGCTATACCTTTTTGGTATAGTCTGGTTGCAGGGTTGGTAATGTTTCACAGGTTCAGGATTACGGTGATCTTCCAACAGCTCCTACTTTCTTTCTATGGTGGGAATTGTGTCATCTTATGTCATATACTCATCTTGTAGAAGCTCTTGTACCGGCTTAGACTAGGTTCTGGGGAGGTTGGTTCATATTGTAAGTGATTTCCACAAATTCTTTAAGTCGTTTATTTTTCTAAACTACTTGTAAACAGGATTTCTCATGTATTTAAGGGACTTATTTAATGGTTTAATTTCTTTTCCGCATTGCCTGTTGGTTTGGGTGGTAAGGGTTCTCCTATCTAGGTAGATTACAGTAGGTGCTCGCACGGCCTGGTAGTTGGGTGGTGACAGATGGTATCAGAGCCCAGGTTACCGGTCTCCCAGTACAAGAGCAAAATGTCGAATAGAGTCCCGCGGATTGGTGTGAAGACGTCCACATCTAATCCTAGAGAAGCTATGAAGCATTCTAGGAAACATCCCTCTTCTTCCATTCCTTTTTATGCGGTTCTTTCACTTGCTTGTATGGGTTGAGTCCAATTGGTATCTCTCGATTCCAATTGGTATCTCAACGAAGTAAGGATGTCATTGGACTCCGATTGCAGTAAGACAAGCAAGGAAAAATTGGAACCGAAAAGGTTCCAATTGGTATCTGGCCTGGGAGGCTATATAAAGGATGGATGAATCGGCTAACGATCATCCATGAAGCGAATGAAAGGTGATAAAACTGGTTTGATTGAGTGTCAGAGCTAGATACTCGTGATTGTATGTATTGCATTGTTTGAATGATTGTGATTGTATGGTGTGTAATTGCTTGAGTTACTTTGAATTTTGTGGCTAGCAAGGAGTCTTAACTTGGTTATATGTTAATGATTGAAGGAGTTATTGTTTTGTAATTCAAGTGGAAAATAGTATGCTAAATGCTGGGCAGGGTCTTATCGTTGGTAAAAATGATAAGGGAAAAGGATATATGTACTTGGGAAAACTCAGATTTCAAGCGGTGTGTATGTGAATAAGTACCAGGGACAAGGGCTATTATTGTTTAATATCGGGAGTTATGGAAAGAAATGGGTGATTGACTAATGGTCATCCATGGGACGAATAGAGAGTAATTTATGTGACTGATTTAGTTGTGACTTGAAGTTAAAATGTTGTGTTGTACAATTCTCATGTGACTTGTTTGAAAATGTGTGTAAATTGTTGTATGTCGTGCATATTGAGTCTGCAGAGGGTCATTAAGTTGAAAGTTCTGTGTACCTTAGGCTGTGATAAGCTGTTAAAAGTCTTGATCTAAAAGTGGTACCACATTTTTGAAAAAGGGCTTATCATTGGGTAAGATGATAAGGGATGGGGAACTGTGACTGTAGGGAAGCTTCGATTTCAGGACAGTCAGGACTTGGTTGGGAACAAGAGAGCCATTAGTGCGTAATAGAGGGAAGATATTGTTGGGAACAATTGTCTGGTGTTAACTCTTTGTAATTGATAATATTTTATGCCGAATTGTGATTCTTTTGATACCAAGACTGATCTTAAGGGTTGTTTAAGACCATGACGAGATTTACAAGTTTAGGCAGCGATAACCGGGAAGGGGAATGAGTTCTTTTAGATGGAATAAAATTCCTGTGTTATTACCGTCGGGACCGCTATAGCGGAAGCCAACCGCTACGGCGATCCCGCTATAGCGGGATTTTTACCGCTACCGTGGAAGGGCGCGGGGCAGAGTGCCTGCTCTGCTTTCCCTGGTTTTTCATGTCATTCCCAAGGCATCTAAGGGCAATGATTACATTACGAGCTGCTATGTAAAACAAGGAAATCGTCTATAGGACAAATTAGTATACATATAAGGTATTTTGCCTGAAATTTAGCGCCCGTGCACGATAAAATGGAAAGGGGTAGACATGGTAACCCGGGGTATTGGCAAGATTGTGATTGACCATTGGTGGGTATAGTCACCCATGTAGAATTTGGTAAGATGGCCCGTAATTGACTGAGTAGTGTTGGACACTATTCATAGGCTATGAGGGTGATATTGACCAGTTTATTATTGATGATCCTTAGTTAGGGTCAATTGAGGGAGTGGGGTTACTGAATGGAATCTCGGTGTGGTGTGGTTTAGAGATATTTGGTGTCTTGGGGCGTAGTGTTGATAGGGGCGAGGTGATGCTGTGATTTGTGAAGGGCTTAGCACTCGAAGGAAGCTTCTGGGATGGAGTTTGGGTTTGCAGAACTCCAGGTGTAGCGGGAAGGGGGTCGCCATGGTGGGATCTAGTCCCCTTGGCATGGAGAAATTAGTTTTATTCATTAGTTGAGTTTTTTTGGCTCTAGTGTTTCAGCGAGGCCCCAGATTTCTTGGGCACTCGGGGAGGGGAAATCTAGTTACCTTGTGTAGCTCGAAGGAAGGAATTCATTGATAGAGCAGAAGTTAAATTTTTTGTTGAGTTGGGTATACCAAGGGATTGGGAGGTTTTGGTGGTTTGCGTAAGGATATATTTACGTTGTCATGGTAGAGCATTAAGATTGAGGGATGGGCTTGTTCTTTCCCTCCACCTTAGGGATCGTTCGGGGATGAATAATGGGTAATTAGTATCTGTTGTAACGACCGGGTTCGTCATTACGAGTAAACCAGTCGTACCAATTTTTGGGTTAGAAAACTTCTGGGTTTGGGAGTTGAAAATTCTGGGCTAGGCTAGTCTCGGCCAATTTTGGAGCGAGGTAAGGTCTTGGACAATCCGTGTAAGGATTGGGTATGATGTCTCGATTTGAGCTAGTTTCCTGTGTAGCTAAGACATAAAGGAGTCCGGGGGACTTTTCGGAACTGAATTTGGGTAAGTAGAACTCCCAGAATCGCGTTTGACGTGAAGGGGTTGTTTTGGGTCATCGGGGGAAGCAAATGTGTTGTCAAATAGCCAAATATGGGAGATTTTTGGACATTCTATCCGTGACAAGCACAACGGTCCGTCGTAGCAACCTCCGCTATAGCGGTGGAAAATACCACTATAACAGTGGTTAAGGCGGTCAACACCGCTTAAGACCGCTATAGTGAAAGTCTTCCGCTATAGTGGGACTGCTATAGCGGAAGTCTTCCTTTATAGTGGGACTACTATAGCAGAGCGAGGACCGCTATAGCAGAGCGACGGGACCAGAAAACCCAGAAAATGGGGTTTTATTTTCATTCTCTTCCCTTCAGCCCCAAAAACAGACGAAAGCTATTCCAAAAACCCTCCTAGGCTGCTCCAAGGCTTGGGAGCCATGGGGAGGATGAATTTTGGTAAAAAGGATGCGAAACCACATTCGGACCTGTAGGACAGCCAAGAATGCCTCCACGAAGCTAGAAACGCATGGTTGCAGCTACTTGGCGCCCAGGTAGGCTAGGTTTTCATTGAGTAGTTAGACCTGTTTACCTTACATACTTGATTGTATAGTGGAAATGGAGAATCTATGTTTTAGGCCTCCGGGCACGGAGTCTGGCGGATTTAGGTTGGGCTATGTTGACCTAGGTCGTACGGAGTAAATGGCTGGTCTTGTGATTTGTGTTATGTGGCTATATAATTCATATTAGTGTGATAAAATGAAGGGTTAAGGGACTGGTATGTCATAAAGGTTCGGGGAACCGGGGAAGCGCTTGGGAGCCACGGGAAACGGGAATGGAAAACTCCTATATGGGGTTTCAGGAATGTTTATGGCTTAAGACGTAGTGGCGGTCTTGCTAAAGTAAGGAAAAGGAAATTGGGTAGCTGCTTATATGATTAATTTAAAGAGAAATTGCTTGTTACATGTTCTAGAATAAAAAGGGTGAACCAGGGATATTCTTCGGACGGGTTGATGGTTCGTTGTTGTACCTGGAAAGGGGTAGGTGATGGCTTACGATTTCTGTGAATGTTGTATATTGTTGTACTCATATCTAAGTGTTTGTATGAATTACATTGCTTAGGAAAGTTGTGTAGAATGTCTAAGGTTCCTGCTTTACAGTCTGTGATTTGAACGGTATTTGCTTGTTGGTTTACAAGTTGTTTGTTCATGCATTTGACTGTGGATTGTTGATATTCGGTTGGCTCGGGTACCATGCCTGGTACGGGTATAAGAAATGGTTGGCTCGAGTACCACGCCTGGTATAGGATATACTAACGGTTGGCTCGGGTACCACGCCTGGTATGGGTATAACAAATGGTTGGCTCGGGTACCACGCCTGGTATGGGAAATACTAATGGTTGGCTCAGGTACCACGCCTGGTATGGGTTTACTTTACTACATTATTTCATTGATATTGTTGCATTGTGCTGATTGGTGTTGGTTCCATGAGTGGACCGTGCTGTGGTTATAAAATTGTTACATTATATAATGCTTTTGGTCTTGGTGTAGGCCGGGTCATGATATCATGTTATGAGTTTGGTCTTG
Organism: Jaltomata sinuosa; assembly: GCA_003996215.1. NCBI lineage: Eukaryota > Viridiplantae > Streptophyta > Magnoliopsida > Solanales > Solanaceae > Jaltomata > Jaltomata sinuosa. Next base: position 34,266 of record QJPP01006939.1, read on the forward strand.
GTGTAGGCCTGGTTGTTATATCATGTTATTAGTTTGGTCTTGGTGTAGGCTGGGTTGTTGTATCATGTTATGAGTTTGGTCTTGTAGGCCGAGTTGTAATATCATGTTATGAGTTTGGCCTTGGTGTAGGCCAAGTTGTGATATCATGTTATGAGTTTGGTCTTGGTGTAGGCCGGGTTGTTATATCATGTTATTAGTTGGTCTTAGTGTAGGCTAGGCTGTTATATCATGTTATTAGGTTGTCTTGGTGTAGGCCAGGTTATTATATCATGTTATTAGTTGGTCTTGGTGTAAACCGGGTTATGATATTATTTATTAGTTGGTCTTGGTGTAGACCGGGTTGTCATGTTAACACCTAGATGTGTTAGGGGGATCCGGGTGGGTCCGAACTATGTAAAAGAGGTTATAAGTTCATAATATATTGTCATTAAGTGTACTAATGACGGTCAAGGATTATTTGTGGTTAATATGCATAAGGATGGGTCTTGGGGTAGACCGGGTAGCCTGTTGAACACTTAGGTGTGGTTAGAGGATCCTTGGAGGGTTCGGGTTTTGGGATGAGAAAGGGATTTAGATATAACTCTGTTGTTGTCATTGAATGTGTCAATGGTTGCTAGGTGAATTGCATGTGTTTGGTAAATATAGAGGAAGACTGAGAGTCTGGGTGTGGTTATTGGTTAATATAACCAAGTGGTAAAGCTGTCCTAGAGGTCCGAGAAAGTCTGAAAAATGGTAGGTAATACTTGGGTATAAGTGGGTTGGTTGGGCAGTGGACCGGATTTAGCCTGGGTATTAAGTCAAGGTAGTTAACTGGGGTAAAGGTTAAAGGTGACTTGGAAAGTCTACGTGTCAAGATGACTTGGGAAGTCTAGGTGACAAGGCGACCTTGAGAAGTCTAGTTAGGAGTGAGACTTGAGAAATCTTAGATGTCAGGGTCAAGGTTAAGGGTGAAGGAGGGAGCTATAATGTTTATTTCATATTTTTCCCTATTTTCCTATATGATGGTACGTGTGGATTCGGGTCGACCGATGATGCCTACCAGTACGTGTGGTTGTACTGACTCTACTCTTGCTATACCTTTTTGGTATAGTCTGGTTGTAGGGTTGGTGATGTTTCACAGGTTCAGGATTGCGGTGATCTTCCAGCAGCTCCTACTTTCCTTCTATGGTGGGAGTTGTGTCATCTTATGTCATATACTCATCTTGTAGAAGCTCTTGTACCGGCTTAGACTAGGTTCTGGGGAGGTTGTTTCATATTGTAAATGATTTTCGCAAATTCTTTAAGTCGTTTATTTTTCTAAACTATTTGTAAAAGGGATTTCTCATGTATTTAAGGAACTTATTTAATGGTTTAATTTCTTTTCTGCATTGCCTGTTGGTTCGGGTGGTAAGGGTTCTCCTATCTAGGTGGATTAGAGTAGGTGCCCGCACGGCCCGGTAGTTGGATCGTGACAAATTGTCTTCCCCCTGATGGCACATCTGTCAAAACATTTCTCAGTCACTCAGCTTCTTGCCCTGCCAACTTCAGAGCAATGAATTCAGATTTCATGATAGAACATGCTATACAAGTCTATCTGGAAGACTTCCATGGAATAACACATGCACCCAAAGGAAACGCATAACTACTAGTGGAGCTAACTTCATCATTGTCAGTTACCCAATTTGCATCACAAAATCTTTTTATAATAGCAGAAAATTTATTAAAATGCAAACACTAATTCATAGTACCTCTTAAATACCTTACCAAGCGATGAAGAGCATTCCAATATTCATTACTGGAATTGGAATTATGAGTATATCTACTCAATTTGCTAACATCATAAGCTATATTTGATCAAGTATAATTCATGAGAAATATTACACTCTCAATTTATTTAGCATATTCAATTAGTGAAACACTAGATTCTTTATTCCTTTTCAAGTATATGCTAGGATTATAAGGAGTTCTAACCGGAACTACATCAAAATAATTATATTTTTTTAATATGTTTTTAATATAATGAGACTGACACAAAAAAAATCATTAATAATTTTTTTGATTTTAATTCCTAAAATCACATCTGATTCTTTAAGGTCTTTCATTTCAAATTTAGAAGATAAAAAGTTCTTAGTCTCATTGATAACATTCACATTAGAGTCAAAAATTAACATGTCATCCACATATAAATATATAATGACACAATTTGATTCTATTATTTTAGAATAAATGCAGGTATCAGATGAATTAACAACAAAGTTATTATTTATTATTGAGAAATTAAACTTCTTATACCACTGCTTAGGTGTCTGTTTTAGTCCATACAAAGACTTTCTTAATTTACATACTCTATTCTCTTGTTCTGAGATCACAAAACCCTCAGGTTGAGTTATATAAATCTCTTTCTCTAAATCACAATTTAACAATGTCGTTTTGACATTTATTTGGTGTACCACTAAATTATGAATAGCGGCTAAAGCAATAAGAGTTCTAATCATCGTTATTTTATTCACAGGAGAATAAGTATCAAAATAATCAACATTGTTTCTGGTTAATACCATAATCACAAATCTAACTTTATATGTATCAATTGTACCATCAGGTCTCAATTTTTTCTTAAATATCTACTTGTTAGTTATGAATTTACAATCTTTAAACAAATCATACAAGTCCAATGCCAAATGCAAAGAAAGCAAAAGATGCGATTTAGTCAGCTCGCTCTAGTCCCTTGCGATAAGAATGAGAAAAGACCAAGGAGTGAATAGGAGGAAATTTTTCAATCATTAATACCCGACTAACTAAAAAAAAGCTTGTTGCCCGCTCTAAACTAAAGTAAGTAAACTATTTTCTTAAATATCTACTTGCTAGTTATGGATTTATAACCTTTGGGTAAATCATACAAGTTTCATGTGTGATTAAAAATTATAAAATCTAATTCACTTTTAATGATCTCTTTTTAAAATATTACATCTATTGATCTCATTGCTTCATCATAAATGTTAGGGTCTTTTTCTATTAAGTAGATAGACACTAATTCATTATTTAAAGTATCAATATCAAAATTCTTAGTCAAGAAAGTAGAGATAAAATCAGGACCAAAGCTAGTCTCGATTCTACGTCTTTTACTCCTTCTAAGTTTATTTTCATGCTCATTTGAAATAACATCAAAATAAGAAATAACATAAAGATTAACAGACACAACTGTAAAAGCATTATTTTCCAAATCAATAAACATATCATTTTTCAAAGAAAAAACATGCTCAAAAAATTTTGCATTTTAAATTCACAAATAAAACAATTATTCAAAGACATAAATCAGTATGCAGCACTATTTTGAGCATAATCAATAAGGGCAGTGTCAAAAGTCTTAAAATCTATATTTACTCATTTTAAATCAGGTAGACCAACCTTATCCAAACACCCTCATACTTTCAGAAATTTCAAATTAGGAGAAAATCCTTTTCACAACTCATACGAGGTCTTTTTCAACTTCTTATGAAGAACTCTATTAAGAATATAGCATGCAAACAAGATAACTTCTCCCTACATATTATCAAATAGATTTGGGCTTGTATAAAATTCATCATTTTTTAGGGGTTTTATTTTTTTGTTCAGCTACACCATTTTATTAGGGAGTATAGAGAGCATTAACTTCATGTATAATGTTATTTTTCTTATAAAAACCTTCAAAGTTTTAGTACTATATTCACCACCCCTATCAAATCTAAGTTTTTTTATTTTTCTGTCTAATTAATTTTCTACTTCAGCTTTGAAGTTCAAAAATATGCTCTCAGCCTCATCTTTAGACTTAAAAAGATATACTTTAATATATCTAGAAAAGTCATCAACAAAAATAATGTAATACTTCTTTTCTCTTTTGCTAATAGTGTTCTTGAAATCCGATAAGTCTGAATATACTAGTTCAAGCAACTCAGTTTTTCTACTAGTAATAGATTTGAAAAGTTTCTTGGTATGTTTTGCTTCTACACACACAGGACACTTAGAAAAATCATCCAATTTTACTGCATGAATTAATTTTAATTTTAAGTCTTTTAATAAAATTAATATTAACATGACATAGTCTATCATGCCACAAATTAATAAATTCAGCAATATAAACAGAATTAAAAATACTTGCATTATTGACAATCTCTTAAATAATGTTCAATACAAATAAGTCCTTACTAAGATATTCTTTTTCAACAAAATCTTCTACATGAGAAATAACTATTTTATTAATTTTAAAAAATTATTTAAGGCCTGCTTTATTGAGAAGTGCTCTGAAAATAAAGTTTCTACGAAGAGAGAAAACATACAAAAACATTGTTCAAAGCTAAAGTTTTTTCAAAAGTTAATTTAAGTAAAAGAAATTTTTTACCCATAACTCTAATAGTAGTGGAGTTACCCATAAAAACGCTCGTCATTATTAGACTCTTCAAAGACATGGAACGATTTCTTATTGGCGCAATTTTTTTTTGAATATCTGTATTTATTTGTGATAGCCATGAAATACTTGCAAAGGAATATGAATATGTTGAAGCTCAACAAGAACTTTAAATATCATCCAAGGTATAAGAAACTTGGTGTGATGCATTTGCTAATGACTTGTTGATGTTTTGCAAAGCAGATATTATATCTATTAAACTTTTATAAGGTATTTTTTAGAGATTTCTCACACTCTCAGAACTCCAGGCAAATACTGATAAGAGTGCAATCTGTATGTTAGGAGTTCCTCCTAATATCAAGAACCTCATCCTATATTCTATGGGTTATATAAAAGGTGAACTTCCCTTCAAGTACTTGGGGGTTTCCCTTTCTTTTAAGAAGCTCACTATTGATCAGTGTATGTCCTTGGTGGAGAGGATTACTGAAAGGGTGAGATGTTGGACAGCCAAATTATTAGCTTATTTTGAGAAGTTACAATTGATTAAATTAGTGGTATTTGGACTTTAAATTTATTGGGCATAAATCTTTGTCTTTCAAAGAGAGTACTGAAATTGATTGAGGGTATTTGTAGAATTTTACCTTTGGACTGACTCTGTGCTTGCATCTAGAAAGGCATTTGTTTCATGAAAGAAATTATGCATGTCAAAAGAGGTTAGAGAGAAAAACATTATAAATCTGAGGGTGCGAAATTGTAATGATCGGATCCGTCATTATGCGTAGTCCAAATTGTGCCAAGTTTTAAAGTTAGAAAATTTTGAAATTGGGGGTTTGAAATTCTAGGCTAGGCTAGTCTCGACCAATTTTGGAGTGAGGTGGAGTCTAGGGAAATCCGGGTAAGTATTGGATTGTATGTCTTGTGTTGAGCTAGTTTTTCTCGTAGCTAACACATAGAGAAGACCGGGGGACTTTTCGGAATCAAATTTGGGTAAGTAAAACTTCCAAAATCGAGGTTGACGTGAAGGAATTATTTCGAGACGTCGAAAAAAATAGTGTGTTATAAAATGGACTGATTTTGTAGGTCTTATGACTTTCTGTAGCGGTTGACACTCCACCATAGCGACCTCTGATGTAGCGGAAAAATTACCGCTACAGCGGAAGTCAACGTTGGTCAGCCTCCGCCATAGCGGGCGATTCCTCTACGGCGGTACCGCTATAACGGAGCGGACCGCTATAGCGGGCTCGATGGGAATTAAAGCTAAAACATTCCCCAAAATATTCAGTTTTCAAAATTTCATTTCGGGAGAAGGGCAAGGCGATTCCAGGCGATTTTCCTCTGTTTCCCATTATTTTTCTTCCCTAAGGTAAGGTTTCTACTCCTCAATCTTCGTACTACTTTTTCTACGCGGTAGAATTGCTAGGAGGGAACTTGGAGAAAGGTTGGAATAACCTAGGAATGGTAGAATCTGAGGAAGAAGAGGGATTCTAGGCATGGAAGTTCTTGGGCTTTGTTAAAAGTAAGGTTGTATGATCACATATTGCTAAATTCTCTATTTTTATCCGTGATAATAATAGAATTAGGGAAATTAATGGCGGAAAGCCCGGAAAAAGGGTAGGATAATCATGGGTGGCCTAGGGGTTTGGGATTTGGTGTAATCCGGGTAATACGCAGGCCTTGTTTGTTAATTCAAGTATTTGTATGTTGTTTTAGACCAAGAACGAGAAAGGAATCCAGAACACGGGAATGCTAGGGTTGAGTAGAGCTTGGATCATTTTGAGGTAGGTGATGGCTTACGATTTTTATGAATGTTGTATATTTTTGTACTCTTATCTAAGTGTTTGTATGAATTGCATTGCTTAGAGGAATTGTGTGGAATATGTAAGGGTCCTGTGTTACAGTCTGCGAATCGAATGGTGTGTCGCTTGTTGGTTTTACAAGTTGTTTGTTCATTATTTGACTGTGGATTATTGACATTCGGTTAGGTTGGGTACCACGCCTGGTACGGGTATACTAACGGTTGGCATGGGTACCATGCTTGGTACAGGTATAATAAATGGTTGGCTCGGGTGCTACTCTTGGTATGAAATATAATGGTTGGATCGGGTACCACGCCTGGTACGGGTTTATTTTACTACATCATGGCATTGATATTGTTGCATTGCATTGACTGTTATTGGTTCCCTGAGTGGACCAGGTTGTTTTATTGAATTGTGATACTGGTTGGTGGTCCTTGAGAAACCAAGAATCATGTATGTCTGTTAAATTGGTCTTGGATTAGGCCGGGTTGTCTGTTTAACACTTAGGTGTTGTTTAGAGGGGATCCCATGGTGGGTCCGGGCTATACGGAAGGATGTTTTATTTGTTATGTGACTGTTGTTTATGGTTTTTAAGGGTGGATTTCATGTGGAAACAAGCTAGGCAGAGACTGGTAGTCTAAGGGAGCATGTTGACTTGTTGCATGTTTTTCCGTACTTGTGCTTGATTTGTTGTACTAAATTATACATTGTTTATTTAGAACTGGCTGATGATCCTACCAGTACACAGTGGTGGTGTACTAATACTGCACTTGTTTTTCCTTTTGGTGAGTACAGGCAATCTTCCAGCGACTGAGACGCGACCTCATCTGTAGTACCAGCGGTTCCAGACTTCAAGGGTGAGCTGTTTCGATCGAGCTACTTAGACCTATCATTAGATTTGTAGCCCATTTGTTTAGGGCTTAGACTATTTTTGTTACTTTTGGGGTTGCATCCTCGTACTCTAGATATTGGTAGATATTTGGTACTACGACTTTCAGATTCTAGGGGGTATTTTTCCGCAGGTTTAAATTAATGGAATCGTTGAAAATTGTTTCATTGCTAGTTTTTTTTCTTGCACTTGGTTTTGAGTTGTTAGAACTGTTAAGTTGGGGAAATGATGGTTCGCTCACCTGGGGGCTGGGTGAGTGCCATTCATGGAGGTCTGGTTCATGACAAAAGATGGTATTAGAGCCTTAGGTTCGTTGATCTCGTCGTACCAAACAGGTCTAGTAGAGTCTTGCGGAATGGTGCAGAGACGTCTGTACTTTTCTTCGAGAGGCTATGGGGCTTTAGGAAAAAAACTATCTCTTCCTTCTTTCCTTCGTGCTATGACTTGATTCCAATTGGTATCTACTCTCATTCACTCTTCTGTCCGCAGATGATTAACACAAGGAACAATGGAGCTAGAGCAGTGGTCCTAGCAGCGAGCCCGACTGTCCGTGGTAGAGGCAGGGGAAGGGGAAGAGGATGAGGTAGAGCCACACCTGCCAGGGGTGGGGCTAAAGCTGCTGCTGATACACATGAGGCAACCCCTCCCCCACCTCAGAAACTTGTTGCTGAAGACATAGAAATGGTGGCTGAAGATGGTGAGGTGAGGCGGCACCGGTTGGGGGTGCAGGCCTCCTACCATGACACCAGAAGCCTTTCAACAGGCTTGGAATATTTTGAGTGGTTTGGTCGGTGCGGGAGCCATACCCGCATCTTTTGCAAACCAGGCCTTGGATACTCAGCCAGCGGTTACTACAGTGCCTAGGATGGATGCGTCTTCAGGTACGAATGATTTCTTCAGGCCAATGCTAGACCCAGTAATGATAGGGAATGAGCATGATATGCTGACCAAGTTTATCAAGCTGAAACCTCCTACTTTTCAGGGTACTGATTGGGAGGATGCTTATGAGTTTATCTTGGATTGCTATGAGAGGTTGCACAAGTTGGGTATTGTACGTCAACATAGGGTTGAGTTTGTCACATTTTAGCTACAGGGTGATGCTAAGCAGTGGTGGAGGTCTCATGTAGAGTGCCGGTCTTCTGTTCTACCCCCACTGACTTGGGAACAGTTCCACGCTTTGTTCTTAGAGAAGTACGTACTCTGTACTTTGAGGGACCAAAAGAAAGATGAGTTCTTAAACTTGGAGCAGGGTAGCATGTCAGTCTCTGCTTACGAGGCTAAGTTCCATGCCTTGTCTCATTTTGCCACACAGATATTGGGTTCCGAGGAGGAACAGGTCCGGTTGTTTGTTAAAGGTTTGAATACTGAACTATAGGTACTGTCAGTGCATATGACTTCTTCGGGGAAGGGCTTTAACGATGTGGTGGATTATGTGAAAAATTTAGAAGGAGTTAGGCAAGCGGGGCAGGCTAAGGCTTTAGCCAAGAAGCCTCGGAATGAGGGAAATTTTGGTGGTTCGTACTCCAGGGGCCAGAATCAGCAGGCATACCCAGCCTGTCCTATTTAGTCAGCTCTGCCAGCTGCTACAGGTGGTCTTCAGGGAGCTCATAATCAGTTCTCAGCTCCTAGAGGCCAGGGAGCATCTTATACATCAGCTAGCAGGCCTACACTTGACCATGATTGCTTCCATTGTGGTGATCTGGGCCACTTTAAGAGGGAGTGCCCACTCAGGCAGACAGGTAATCAGGGACAGCAGCAGTCTAGAGTGGTAGTCCCGACAGGTAGAGGCGGTAATGCTAGAGGTCGTCCACAGGGTGGGCGAGGTAACTTTTAGGGAGGCCGGGGCGACAGAGGGAACGGCAGCGTGGGTAGGGGTGCAGCGCAGCCAGCCTGGGAAGTTGCTTGGATTGATGATCGGGCTCATTGCTATGCATTTCTAGGGAAAGCTGAGGCAGAAGCATCAAATGTGGTGATCACATGTACCATTCTTGTCTGCGATAAAATGGCTTCGGTATTATTTGACCCAGGTTCTACATATTCTTATGTATCTGTAAGTTTTGCGTTGGGTCTGGAATTGATTTGTGATATCCTTGATTCCCCTATCCATGTTTCTGTCCCGGTTGGAGAGTTTGTTATTGTGACTCATGTCTATCGTGATTGTTCTGTTGTGTTTGTGGGGTTGCATATTTGGGTAGACTTAGTAATCCTGGATATGGCTGATTTTGATATTATCTTGGGCATGACCTGGATGTCACCTTATCATGCTGTGTTGAACTGTAAATACAAGACTGTGGCTCTAGAGATTCCGAGTAAGGATAGGCTAGAGTGGAAAGGTGTGTACAGGCCTAAGCTAGTTAAGGTCATATCATTTGTTTGGGCTAGAAAGCTAGTGGGTAGGTGGTGTCTAGCCTTCTTGGCTCATCTCCGGGATGATAATGTGGAGTCCCCATCTATTAAGTCAGTTCCGGTGGTTTCTGAGTTTCTAGAGGTAATTCCAGCGTATTTGCCTAGTATGCCTCCGGACAGGGACATAGACTTTTGTATTGATTTGGAGCCAGGCACTCGGCCCATTTCTATACCTCCGTATCGTATGGATCTGGCAGAGTTAAGGGAACTTAAGACTCAGCTACAGGAACTCCTAGATAAGGGATTTATTTGTCCCAGTGCTTCGCCTTGGGGTGCTCATGTGTTGTTTTTAAAGAAAAAGGATGGTAGTATGTGGATGTGCATAGATTATAGGTAGTTGAACAAGGTGACCATCCGGAATAAGTACCCTCTACCCCGTATTGATGATTTGTTTGACCAAATTCAGGGTGCATTAGTGTTTTCGAAAATCGACTTGAGGTCGGGGTATCATCAGTTGAGGATTAGGCCTGAGGACATTCCTAAGACTGCATTTTGAACTCGGTATGGCAATTACGAGTTCTTAGTAATGTCGTTTAGATTGACTAATGCGCCGGCAGCATTCATGAGTTTGATGAATGGAGTATTTAAGTCATACTTGGATTCCATCGTGATTGTGTTTATCGATGATATTTTGATCTACTCCAAGAGTAGGGAGGAGCATGCTAATCATCTTCGTATTGTGCTGGACATCTTGAGATGCTAGAAGCTTTATGCGAAGTTCTCCAAGTGTGAGTTTTGGTCGACTTCAGTTGCATTCTTGGGAAATATAGTGTCAAAAAAGGGGGGTGATGGTAGATCCCCAGAAAATTGAAGCAGTCAAGAGTTGGGTCCGGCCTAGCTCTGTGACTGAGGTAAGGAGTTTTGTTGGGCTCGCAGGGTACTACCAGAGGTTTGTTAAAGATTTTGCGTCTATTGCTACTCACCTGACCAGGCTGACACAGAAAGATGTACCATTCGTGTGGTTCGACAAGTGCGAGGAGAGCTTTCAAAAGCTCAAGACACTTTTGACCATGGCTCCTATATTGTCCTTGCCAGTTGAAGGTAAAAACTTTATTGTTTACTGTGATGCTTCACATTCTGGTTTGGGTGTTGTGTTGATGCAGGATAGGAATGTGATAGCCTATGCATCTAGACAGCTGAAGGTGCATGAGAGGAACTACCCGACTCACGACTTAGAGTTGGCAGCAGTGGTCTTTGCACTCAAGATTTGGAGACACTATCTCTACGGTGTCAAGTGTGAGGTGTTCACCGATCATCGCAGTCTGCAGCATATGTTCACTCAGAAGGATTTGAATTTGAGGCAGAGAAGGTGGATTGAGTTATTGAAGGACTATGATGTGACTATTCAATATCATCCGGGTAAGGCTAATATGGTGGCAGACGCATTGAGCCGGAAGGCAGTTAGCATGGGTAGTTTGGCTTGTTTGGGGGTGTCCAAACAACCACTAGCAAGGGAAATTCGAGCCTTGGAGGCCAAGTTCATGCACTTGGGTGTTTCAAAACAGGGTGGAGTGTTGGCCAGCATTGAGGTCAAGGCCACCTTCATAGAGGAAATAAATGCCAAACAGTTTCAGGATTCGAAACTGAGTAAGCTTCGAGGTAAGGTAATCTCCGGGGAATCCAAGGACGTCACATTAGACTCTGGTGGAGTACTAAATTTCAGATAGAGGATTTGTGTTTCTCGGGTTGATGATATAATTAGAAAATCTTAGCAGAAGCTCATGGTTCGCGATACTCAATTCATTCGGGTGTGACTAAAATGTACAGGAACTTGAGGCAGTGTTACTAGTGGCCCGGGATGAAAAGGGACATAGTCGATTTTGTGTCCAAGTGTCAGAATTGCCAGCAGGCAAAGTATGAGCACCAGATACCTGCAGGACTACTTCAGAAGATGCCCATTCCAGGGTAGAAGTGGGAAAGGATAGCCATAGACTTCCAAGACATTGGGGAAGTATGACTTCATATGGGTCATTGTTGACAGGCTGACCAAGTCCGCTCATTTCATTCCGGTCAGAGTAGATTACATTTCACAACGATTGGCTAATATATACATGAAGGAGATTGTGAGATTGCATGGGTTGCCACTGTCCATCATTTCAGACAGGGGTATGCAGTTCACCTCTAAATTTTGGGACAAGCTACATGAAGAGTTGGGTACACAACTCACTTTTAGCACAGCCTTCCATCCTCAGACTGATGGTCAGTTAGAGAGGACGATCCAAGTATTCAAGGACATGCTGAGAGCATGTGTGATGGACTTTGGGGGTCATTGGGACCAATTTCTACCATTGTGCGAGTTCTCCTACAACAATAGCTATCACTCTAGTATTGACATGGCACCATTCCAGGCATTGTGTGGGAGAAGTTGTAGATCACCGGTTGGGTAGTTTGAGGAAGGTAATGTAAAGCCTTTGGGAGTGGAATTGTTAAAGGAAGCACAGGGAAAGTTAAGGGGTATGCAGGTCAAGTTGTGGGCTTCCCAAAGCAGGCAGAAAGAGTATGCAGATCGCAAGGTCCGGGACATGGAATTTCAGGTTGGTGAACAGGTATTATTGAAAGTGTCACTAATGAAGGGAGTTATGCGGTTTGGTAAGAAGGGCAAGCTTAGCCCTCGGTTCATCAGCCCGTTTGAGGTTCTCAAGATTGTAAGGCCAGGGCTTACAAGTTAGCACTGCTGCCCAGTTTGTAGGGTGTCCATCCGGTATTCCATGTATCCATGCTTAAGCGATACCATGGGGATAGGGACTACATCATCAAGTGGGATAAGGTGCTTTGCGATAAGGATCTTCATTATGAAGAGAAACCAATCTTGATTCTTGCTCGTGATGTCCGGAGGTTGAGGACAAAGGTGATTGATATGGTAAAGGTTCAGTGGAAGCATAGTCCGGTTGAGGAAGCCATTTGGGAAACCGAGAAAGACATGTGGGACAAGTACCCTCATTTGTTTGAGGATTCAGGTACTACACTTTCTTTCCTTTATTTCCATAATTTTGGGTTTGATCATTCAGGGATGAACGATGGGTAAATTGGTATCTGTTGTAATGACCGGGTTCGTTGTTACGGGTAGTCCAAATCGTGCCAAGTTTTAAAATTAGAAAACTCTAGAATTGGGGGTTTGAAATTCTGGGCTAGGCTAGTCTCGATCGAGTTTAGAGTGAGGTGGAGTATAGGGAAATCTGGGTAAGGATTGGGTTGGATATCTTATGTTGAGCTAATTTTCCTTGTAGCTAACACATAGAGGAGTCCGGGGGACTTTTCAGAATCAAATTCGGGTAAGTAGAACTCCCAGAATCGAGGTTGACGTGAAGGGGGTATTTTGGGACATCGGAAAAATAAGTGTGTTGTAAAATAGACTAATATTGGAGGTCTTATGACTTTCTGTCCCATGTCAACCACTATAGCGGTTGATACTCCGCCATAGCGACCTCCACTATAGTGGAAAAATTACCGCTACATCGGAAGTCAACGTCAATCAGCCTCCGCCATAGCAGGCGACTCCGCTACGGCGGTACCGCTATAGCAGAGCGGACCGCTATAGTGGGCTCAACAGGAATTAAAGCTGAAACATTCCCCAAAACATTCAGTTTTCACAATTTTGTTTTGGGAGAAGGGCAAGGCGATTCCAGATGATTTTTCTCCATTTCCTATTATTTTTCTTCCCTAAGGTAAGGTTTCTACTCCCCAATCTTTGTACTACTTTTTCTATGCGGTAGAATTGCTAGGAGGGAACTTGGGGAAATGTTGGAATAACTTAGTAATGGTAGAATCCGGGGAAGAAGAGGAATTCTAGGCATGGAAGTTCTTGGGCTTTGTTAAAAGTAAGGTTTTATGATCACATATTGCTAAATTCTCTATTTTTATCCGTGAAAATGATAGAATTAGGGAAATTAATGGTGGAAAGCCCGGGAAAAAGGGTAGGATGATCATGGGTGGCCTGGGTGTTTGGGATTTGGTGTAATCCGGGTAATACACAGGTCTTGTTTGTTAATTCAAGTATTTGTATGTTGTTTTAGACCAAGAACAAGAAAGGAATCCGAAACATGGGAAAGCTCGGGTTGAGTAGAGCTTGGGTCATTTCGAGGTAGGTGATGGCTTATGATTCCTGTAAATGTTGTATATTTTTGTACTCTTATCTAAGTGTTTATATGAATTGCATTGCTTAGAGGAATTGTGTGGAATGTCTAAGGGTCCTGTGTTACAGTCTGTGAATCGAACGGTGTGTCACTTGTTTGTTTTACAAGTTATTTGTTCATTATTTGACTATGGATTATTGACATTCTGTTGGCTCGGGTACCACGCCTGGTATGGGTATACTAACGGTTGGCACGGGTACCACGCCTGGTACAGGTATAACAAATGGTTGGCTCAAGTATCACGCCTGGTACAAAATACTAACGGTTGGCTCGGGTACCATGCATGGTACGGGTTTATTTTACTGCATCATTGCATTAATATTATTGTATTGCATTGACCGTTATTGGTTTTGTTAGTAGACCGGGCTGTTTTATTAAATTGTGATACTGGTTGATGGTCCTTGAGAGACCGAGAATCCTGTATGTCTGTTAAATTGGTCTTGGATTAGGTCGGGTTGTCTGTTTAACACTTAGGTGTTGTTTAGAGAGGATCCCAGGGTGGGTCTGGGCTAGACGGAAGGATGTTTTATTTGTTATGTGACTGTTGTTTATGGTTATTAAGTGTAGATTTCATGTGGAAATAAGCTAGGTAGAGACTGGTAGTCTAAGGGAGCATGTTGACTTGTTGTATGTTTTTTCGTACTTGTGCTTGATTTGTTGTACTGAATTATACACTGTTTATTTGGAATTGGCTAATGATCCTACCAGTACACAGTGGTGGTGTACTGATACTGCACTTGCTTTTCCTTTTGGTGAGTACAGGTAATTTTCCAGCGACTGAGACGCGACCTCGTCTGTAGTACCAGCGGTTCTAGACTTCAAGGGTGAGCTATTTCGATCGAGCTGCATTGGACCTATCATTAGAGTTGTAGCCCATTTGTTTTGGGCTTAGACTATTTCTGTTACTTTTGGAGTTGCATCCTCGTACTCTAGATATTGGTAGATGTTTGGTACTGCGACTTTCAGATTCTAGATGGTATTTTTCCATAGGTTTATATTAATGGAATCGTTGATAATTATTCATTGCTAGTTTATTTTTTTGCACTTGGTTTTGAGCTGTTAGAATGGTTAAGTTGGGAAAGTGATGGTTCACTCACCCGAGGGCTAAGTGAGTGCCACTCACGGTGATCTAGATCGTGACAGGAATCATGCTGCCATCTTAAAGCTTTTGTGGACTGTGAATGAGAAGAAGGATTGTTTGTGGATTTAATGGGTTCAGTCATACTAAATAAAGAAGGGCACTGTTGAGCATTGTTAAATTTATGTTACTGTGACTTGGGCTATGAGGAAGATTTTAAAAGTAAAGCGATACATTTTAAAGTCACCACAACTCCAGGCTGACCTGACTACAAGACTCAGGTTAGTGATAGTTCATTGTAAATTCTCAATTTACAAGATGTACTGCCTACTTCTTCCTCAATAGCGAAAAGTCTCCTGAAAATAAATTATACTATAGCCTAGCATATATCCACGACATAAATTCACTCTCTGGCTAGCTGCTTAGAGAAGGCTGGCAACAGCTGATAGGCTTCAAAAGTTTGATATTTAAGTTTCTAAAAATTGCATTTTTTGCTCCATCACAGAGAAGACCGTGCCCCATCTATTTTTTAATGTATTGTAACTAATGAATTATGGCCTAGACTTTTAAAGTGGTTGAATATGCAACATACTATAGGGACCTGGAATGAGGAGCTCCAATGGGCAAATAGGTGGGCTGAAACTAGTTCTGTTAAAAGAGCTATTCTTTGTAATGTATTTATTATGATCGTGAATATTATATGAAGGAAAAGAAATGATCTACGCTTTGAGACAGACCACTACGACATTGAACAAGTATGTAGAGAGGTGGCACTACATGTTCACATTAAGGGTCAAAGCTTGCCGAAATGGGGGACAATATTGTCTACTCTACCAAGTCTTTCTTGATTAGTGATTTTCTTTTTTTAGCTTCATCCTTGATTTGCTAGATTTTTCTCACAACTTTTTATTAGTTATAGAATAGCTACTGAATAGATAGCTATGGCAGCCTGTTATAATATGCAAGCCAATTATTTTTTAATATGTCGCTCCTTGAACGTTTGAAGGTCTGATCCAAACTGGCTTTGCAAATTTTTACTTGATATCAATAAATTTTATTATTTATCAAAAAAAATGCCTTGAAGCGCCTGTGTCTAGCACCCAATTAATTTTGTTAGCCACTAGATTCGCCTCGACGATTACAACAGCAATTACTTCATCACTCTCAGCAAGATGAGCTTGGACATCATCTAGTCCTCTCTGCTTTGAGTTTTGCCCTTGTCTTAGATAGCATTGGACAATTCTGAGATCAAGTTTTTTGCAGAACAAAAAGGTCCTTTATTTTTCTTAATTTAACTCTCCAATTTTTTGAAGTGATTTTTCTTTTACATTTGTCTCTTTTTTGAGATTTTTTTTATTTGTGTTTGAACCTGCTTTCATAGTAGTACCAGATTTTACAAGATTAGCTTTAGAAGAATTAAGAGCTTTCATTTTATCTTTGAGATGATTTGCCTCCCCAGTCCTCATGTGACTGATAAATTCTTGAAGAGTTAAATTCTTTTTCATATGTTTCAATTGGTTTTTATAATCACTCCAAGATGATGAAAAATTTTCAAGCAGAACATTGACCTAAAAAATCTCACAGAACTTCATGTTCTTGTTGAGAACATGAGCAATCAAATTCTCATATCCGTGAACTTGTTCAATGATTGATTTATTATCAACCATCTGAAATTTAATTCACTGGTCGACAACATATTTTTTATTTTCTACATCAGTATCATTTTTTTTTTAAAACTATTCCATATTTCCTTAGATGATTTATAAGTAACAAATAAATCAAATAAAATATTAGTCATATTATTCAGCAAATATCCTCTACCAGTTCTATTATATTTCTCACACTTCTTTTTAGCAGCATCATCAATAACCACAATAGTGCTAGAACCAGTAATAGTGTTAGAGCCATTAATAGAAGGTTTATTAAACAAAACATAATCAATTTTTAACTGTTCAAAGAAAATTAGAAGTTTCTCTGATCAACGTTTAAAATTATTTTCGTTCAATGGCTCAAGCTTTAACAGATCAAAAAAAGTTTTGTTCAAGAAAATAGTCATTTATCAATGATGTATGTAAAGAAATCGCTTTTAAATTGTTGAAAAAATAGACTACAATATTGATATAGAACAAAAATTAAAATTAGTAAGAGAATATTCATAAATACTGTGTCGTGGTAAATCACTGTCTTGAAAGCGATTCGGGCTTGACTCCAGTGCAAATCATTATAGCCGATCGCTTTTCAAGGTTTCACAGTTACTTTCAAACATATGCACTCGTGGCTGAAAGTTTGGAGATTGCCGAAATCAATTACCCAAAAATTAACTTAAGAGGAAGAAGGAAAGATGTGTTCTTCTTTTTTTGAGTGTGTTCTTATGTTCAATAAAAATACTTTTTATATAGAATTTGCAAAAAATATAATTGCGAAGAAGAGAGTAATTTTAAAAATGGAGGTAAGTTAATATTAATGATATTAAAAATCATTACATCACATCTTACAAATTTTATTTATGTAAAAGTATGTTCATCTTCTTTGTAACGTTGTTGTAAATGTTCATCTTCTTTATAACATTTATGAAGAAGTAACTCTCCCATTTCACATATATTTACGACTTACAGATGTTTACACAAATTTATTATGGAGAGTTATAAAATAATTTTATTATTTATATTAATTAAAAGGAATAATACCTTCAGTAATGTTTGCAATACTTTATCGTATAATTATATTTTATTTTAATCTACAATATATATTTTGCACCTTAAGATAGTATGTTGAAATAGACAGCAAATACATACAATCTTCTAACAAATATATATAAACATATCAATATGCGTCTACTACCTGATAAACCAATTGTGCATCAAATTTTTATGTTACATTATTGTAAAATTATTTTTTTTCAATTTTCTCATATTTATTAATGTACAATTTTTTTATACCATTAAATTAATTAAAGGATACTCTCGATAATTTTAATTATTAAAATTTAAGAATTGAAGATATTAAAAATGAAAAGAGCCTTAAATTGTATTATATGTTGTAAAACTAAGAACAAGAATAACAATATGAAGTAAAAAGTAGGCAAGATATGAGAGATAAAGAGATGAGAGCTTTTCTTATTCTTCCAAGTATCAAGTGTTTCTCAAATCTTCAAGTGTTCAAGTCTATCCAATATGAACTCCTATACCTCTATTTATAGTATTATATAGAGGCATACAAAAGGTTAGTCATAAACATGACATTAACTATAAAGGCTATGGGGGAAGATTATGGAGGTGTGAGGTTACAAGAATAATGGTGATTAATGGTGGAGGTTATCCTCTTCATAATAGAGAAAGTAATGGGTGTGCAGGTTACTATACATTATGGAGAATATTGGTGGGAGTAACTTCTTATGAGTTATGGACATCCATATAACTATATTATTTCATAACACTCTCCCTTGGATGTCCATAGATGATGTGCCTCGTTAAAACCTTACTAGGAAAAATTCTATGAGAAAAAAATTCTAGTGAAGGAAAAAGAGTACACATATCTTGTGATACGCGTTGTTTGCTGTCTCGTTAAAAACCTTGCCAGGAAAATCCATTGGGACAAAACCTAAGCCAAGGAAAAAAGAGTACAACGCGTATTTGACTCCCCCTGATGCAAACATTATTTAATTTCTGGGAGACGACGCATCTCAATCTTGAATACCAGCTTCTCAAAGTATTTGGATCGACAATGCCTCCGTCAAATATTCCATCAAAATTTAGCAAAATAGTCCTTTGCTGAAACATACTTTATTTTGTCTTCCTCGATATATTTTTCTTTCCATTGAGCTATGCAAGAAGCATCATCTTCATATAATATTGCAATCTCCATCACAATAAAAATATCACATTTTTTTATATGTAGAGTCACTTGCTTTATAAGTTGCTAGTAGCTTGACTTGACTTGAATAAGTGTCAATTATTGACTGTCTTGTAGAATATGATAATATGGCAGTGGTATTTCATGCAAATAGAGAACTTTCATATGATCAAATGCTTTGTACATCAAATAATCTCCTGCATTTGCATATCCAACAAACTTTTGATAGTATTGGTTAGAAATAATCATCTGTACCAATATTTAATTGCACTCATATATTTTCACATAAAAGTGAAATTATGTCTTTCCTGCACATTAACAAAAATATTATTTCATGTATAGAAATATCAGGATATATAAGTGCACCAATTGCATTAAGCATGATACTTTCTAACCATTTTCATGAGATCGAAATTGATCTTTCTTAATATTAAGCGATCTTACAACCATTGGGGTACTATTCAATGGAATATCTCTTTAACCTTTTTAAATCATTTACGAATTTTCATATAACATTTGTCGTCTAGCTAGACATAACAATCATTTTTTATACGCATTCAAGTTTTTCATCTATAACTAGATTAAAAGAAATCTCATTGCATCCACCATAGGAGAATACATCTCTAAACAATAATGTCAAGACTTTTGCAAAAAATAATCTTTATGCCTCAAGGCACAAATCGTACTTTATATCTTACGATTTTATATTTTGCACAATAATTCATTTGTACCCGATTGATATTATACCTTAGTCTATATACTAGGTCCAGATCATCACTTTTCAAGTGAAAAAAATATACTTGAATTGCGTATTTTATCTGGCCAATAATTTATCTGTCCGCGCTGTTTGACAGATTTAAATTCAAGATCCTCATTACCATTTATAATGGTGAGTGCTAGATTATATCAAAGATACCTTCGACGGTCATTTTGATATCGATTCCATTACGACATAACATATCGAGATCGATCTCTTCTTTTTCATCATTTTCAGGTACCTGAACCTTTGCCAAGATTTTATGAAGAGTTATGTCATGGTGCTCTTTTAAAGCACTTGTCTCATTACTATGACCATTTTTATCACTTGCTCCTCTCCTTTTTCAAGGCGTTTTACCTTTGGAATCGATTAGTCTATCACGCTTCAGGCATGCCATAGACCCTGTCCTTCAAGGACTTCTCATTGGAGCATTTACAACTGAATTATAGCATAGGGTCAACAAATACGTTTGTCAATTAATTTGCAATATTTTGCAACTGAATTATCTCTTGAACTTCAAGTTCACATTTTTTACGAGGATCTAGATAATTCATCGTCCATTTCAGTTGTTAATCATATCTCCCCCTAATGTTAGGAAATCTAACATTCACCCCAATCTTATTTGGGGATCCATCTTTGTGCATCGTGGAGCAATTAAATACCGCACATTTAAATTTTTAGATGAAATTATTTGGCTCCTGACCATGAACCAATAATATAGGGGAACCTTATTGGTTTGATACATACAAGTGGTGCTGCATTAAAATAACATCTCATACCAAATTTCTTTTGGGAGATTTGTTCTCGTAACCAACGGGTTTAGCTATAATTGGAGGCATACAATTTCTGCTAAGCCAACCAACATTATCAACTTTTATAGTTTGGAACCATGCTCTTAATTTAATAATTTGAGCAAGCAACCTTGCAAAAATCAAATTGCAAATTGATAGCAAAGCGCATGTGACCAATCATAGATGCATCTCATTTCATAGTAAACGGTCCACATGGCAGGTGAACGGGCCCATATTCATCTTTCTATACGTTCAAAAAATTATGGGATACAATCCCAACCTTAGGTGGTATGTGATCAATTTATCACGAAAACAAGCAGCACAAGAGAATTCGTGAAGAACTTTCTATTTCTTCAATGTATAATTACATGAATTCTCACTTATTTTTGCATCACATTTGAACCGGGATGATCAACCGGTCATGCCAATTTATATATTTCTTGTAAACTTTTAGTTTACTATCGCATGTGATTCCATCACCATGCCCACATTTGTATCAACAAACAGGTTGAACGGGTAGCCTTTCACATAAATATTTCTAGCCGTTTCGATTGTAGTAATATGAAGATATAAAATCTTTTCAACATTTATAGTCTCAATATAATTCATTTTTGACCAATGCCTTTGAAACTTAACAAGTTTCTTTTGAGACTTACTACAATTTCAATATTATAAATAATTTTATTCCTTCGAGTAGTAACACATTAGCTTTTTCGAAGCTATCAAATACTTGTGTACTACCTCATATTTCAAAACACCACACCTGTGGTGAACATCTCCTTTAAGGAGAAAATTATATGTACCCAACCAATGATTGTGTCGCCACACAATAACATTATTTTTGACATTTTTACCCTTTGGTAATTCATGTTGAGACATATCACAATATTTGTGATGTACTAAAAGTACTTGACCAATGGTCGTTAATACCAATATATTTTTCTCTCAAACCTCCTGTTGAGGTGAGTTTTGGTCTTTGCCCAATCATATATAAGCACATTTTTAACACAATAATTTTTACCACATTCGAAAATATTTATTTTCAAGAATGGGTAGTCATTCACAATTTTTATCACAAGTCACATTTTTTTTAAGAAATGGACTATAATCATATATATGTGCTTCATGAATTTGCATTATAAGCTCATTATCATGTCTTGACTTTTATCATATTTATATGATCCACCTCAATATCACTTTGAAAAGTCAAGTGTATCACCACTTTATATTTCTTTATTTTGATGGAGGATTTATAAAACTTATCAAAGTAGGTTCACAAAAATAACGTGTCTAATATATACCAAATTGATGGTAAAAATTACCTTCACTTCTGAAGGACCATTTGGAGAACCCATAGCGTTCTTCCTTTATTATCGGAATGATGATATTTTGTCCTTTTTCACGTCCACAATCATTTGTACAATCATAATAGTAATTTGGTCATCTTGCAGACTTATCATATATTGCTACCACATTCACTTCATGGAATGGAGCATATTCAATGTGACAGACTTCACAATTTTATCAAGATTGTGTTGGTACTTTAACCGAACGTCTTTTTCATATGTTTGGCCATATCTAGTGGGATTTGAACCCAACTACCACAATGATGACTATTTTTTTTCATCACGCTCATATTCATACATTCAACCACTTGTCTTCCTTTAGACATATTATGCATTGCTATCACATTCACATAAGAGAATGGAGCAAATCAATTGAACGAGTTTTATGACTTTTCATCAAAAGCACATTATTTTGCTTTTATTATCATTATATCATCACCATGGTGCATTAGGACTTAAACCCAACGTCTTACCCATATTAAGGCGTTTTAGGCCATAATTTGATGGAACTTGAACCCAATATCTTATCATCATGGTGCAACGAAACTTTAACCTGATGTCTTACCCTCTTGGTGCGATGAAACTTGAATCCATCGTTTTACCCTCAACCAATGGCATAATAGGCCAAAGTATAATAAAGCTCAACCATGAGCCTTTAAAAAATTAGCCAACACAATTGATAACAATGTGAGCTCCATACAAGTGAATACCAAAATTCATTTGAACGTATCATCACTACAGCCAATGTTTTATTTCCTTTGTCATTGTCCCTGAAATGTCTTATGAAGATTTTATAATTGCAAATTTTCTTATAACAACATAAACAGTACTTACCAATAAATCCTTATACATCTATATCCTACAAATATCAATAGCATATGAGATCTCACGTATAACATATTTAATCCAAAAAATAAATAAATGATAGCACCAAATTGTCAAACAGAAAATTACTAACTTTTAAGATTCACTTTGATTTTGGTTTAGGCAACAGTTATTTTCCTTACTGATTATTCATAATAAAAACTCCATATGAGATATAGTGTTTTAAGAAATAAAGATCATTAAATTACATATTTGTGGATCATATGTATAAACTCTTACCACTATTTATAGATATTGAAATAACATTACCTGACAACAACTAACTAGTATAGCTGACCTAATTATACCGCCGCACAAGTTGCACCCACCACAAGATCTTGCTACAGAGAATGAAATGAGAATCGGCAAAGTGGTAGGATCGTGAGGCAGATTTGAGCAAATTCGTGCTGATAACGTGTTATAAAACTAAGAACAAGAATAACAATATGAAGTAAAAAGTAAGATATGAGAGATAAAGAGATGATAACTTTTCTTATTCTTCCAAGTATCAAGTGTTTCTCAAATCTTCAAGTGTTCAAGTCTATCCAATATGAACTCCTATACCTCTATTTATAGTATTACATAGAGGCATACAAAAGGTTAGCCATAAACATGACATTAACTATAAAGGTTATGGAGGAAGATTATCGAGGTATGCGGTTACAAGAATAATGGTGATTAATGGTGGAGGTTATCTTCTTCATAATAGGGAAAGTAATGGGTGTGGAGGTTACTACATATTATGGAGAATATTGGTGGGAGTAACTTCTTAGGAGTTATGGACATCCACATAACTATATTATTTCACAACATTATTTTTTTTTTCAGGATTAAATCAAACTTACTTTCTTTTGAAATATTAAATCACATTTTGATGTTTTCATAATTTTATCTCAAATAAGATTGTTATTATCATTGAACTAATTATTTTATACCTTAAATATTTTAAATTTTGCAAGAAATAATTTCTCAATGACTCGATCATTGTTGTTCTTGGAGAGTTTCTTTTGCTTATTAAGGATTAGCATTTACATAAATTTTATTTTTTCAAATTGCTATATAAATAAATTTTACTATTTTTTTTTAAATTTGAGAAGCATCCAAAATCACAGACATCACATAAAATTTGCATAAAAAATTGGGTGAAAAACGTTTACACCCCCTAACTTTTCTTTAAAAATCAAACACCTCCTCAACTTTGAACAATAATCGTTCTCCCTCCTTTATCCTATGCAATGTCTATTTTACCCTTAATATTTTTAATTTTTTATTTATGTAGTATCTTTTTATATTATATATATATATATTTTTTTTCTTAACCTAGGTATTTACCATTTTTAGTTAAATTCATTAACATTATTAATAAAATAATTCTTTTACAAACTAATCACAAAATCTAATGCTATTTTTTGTGATTGATATTTTTATATTATATGCATTAAGTGAGTTTTGGTCATAAAAAAAATTGCTTTATTTAAAAAAATTGGAGTTGGAGTTATGTTTGGCCATATCTTTTTTTGAAAGACTTTTTAGAATTCAAAGTGTTAAATACAATTAAAAAAGTGAAATAGAAAAAAGTGAAAACAAGTATTTAGGTGTTTTCACTTTTTCAAATACAACTTCAAGTTGTATTTGAAATTTTTATGGCCAAACAAATTTTTTTTGAATAATTTAATGTGAAATAATTTTTTGAAAAATAGTGAAAAATTCTTATGGCCAAACGGACATGTATGTATATATGTAATTATGTATATAGATGCATGTTATTTTAGTTTTCTCTCTGTTATTCTCTAATGTCTATATAGATAAACGAGTTTTGGTTGTCAATAATAAAATATTTTCTAAATTATAATTTAAAATTTATAAACAACAATTTTTTTTTTATATATATATATATATATATATATATATATATATATATATGTATTGAAATATATTTATAAAGTTATAATTACCTATTATTTTTACTTGTATAATTAGATATTAGAGTTTTGATTATTATTAATATTTTTTTTATTTTGCTCATTTATTTCATTATGAAATGTCATTAACTTACATACTCAATTAGTATTTTTTACTTTTTTTTTCATCTAAGAAATAATATATATTTTTTTTATACAACATATGTTATATAGATTTTAAAAAATAAAAATTGTGATTACAAAAAAGTTTTTTTAAAAAAAACTATAAAGCTTGATAATACAAGGACAAAATAGACATTTAAAAAATTCAATTAGGATAAAGGGGGGAGAATGATTATTGTTCAAAGTTGAGGGAGGTGTTTGATTTTTAAAGCAAAATTCGGGAATTTAAACGATTTTCACCCATCAAAAATTTAAAGTATTGTTTCAATCACATTAAAGTGCAGAATAACATATGAGGTTAGAAAGAAACTCACTAAAATAAACATGAAAGGAGGGTTTGGAGGGGAGATCAAGGCAGACCAAAGATTTGGAGATACGATGCATATAGTATTATTTTTTTATTTTTTTTAAAAAAAAAGTTAAAAAAATCGATAACCTGCAATAGCAGGTGAATTTATATGATAATGAAAAAAAAATTGTACACCAAAAATGTATGAAATTTAGACTTATTGTAAATCTTCCTGCATAATTAGTTGCTTTACCTTTAATGTTTTTCATGTAACTTGTGTTTTTTCATGTAAATATTCAATTGATTTGATTAAAATTTTTGGTATTAATTTGATTATAGTGCATGATTGTAATAATTTGACATAATCATTGTAGTGGATGACTTATTAGAATTTGATAAGGACGTAATAGAGGTTCACCGATCAAATTGGCCATTATTTATCAATAATAGGCTAAGTTTTAGACAGATTGCGACGTTTAAGATTTTTAGTTAGAGAGGTTTTGTAGGCGTTTGGCCATGTTTCATTAGAAAACAGAAAAAAATAATTATTATTTTTAAAGTGAAAAATGATATTTAAAAATTAGAGTTGTATTTGATCATGAAATAAATCAGAGTTGTTTTTAAATTTTTGGGGCAATTTAGAGTGAAAATAACTTTTTATTGTTTTTGAAATTTTCAAAAAATCTTTAAAAAACTGAAAAAAGTAAAATCAGAATTTTTCAGAATTTTATAAACAAATTTGTTTTTTGGAGTATAACTCCGATAAAAACTGAAAATTTTTCATAGCTAAACGAATCCTTTATTTCTTTAAATTTGTGTATATATAAATAAATGTTCACAAAGACCCCATTAACTTTTTGGGTCTAAACACTTTACACCTCCAAAATCCTAAAATTGGGCAGCCTTTGGGCCTCTTAACATTGTGTCGGGTTCTCTAAAACTCAAAGAGGGGGCTGTGTTTGGACCTAGAAGGGTGACGCCGTTGACACTGTATTTGGCAGAAGAGTTGCAACTATGGGGGAGATGGCAGAGAACGAAGAGTTTTACCTGAGATATTACGTGGGTCACAAAGGAAAATTTGGGCACGAGTTCTTAGAATTCGAGTTTAGGCCTGATGGCAAGCTCCGTTATGCTAACAATTCCAACTACAAGAACGATACAATGATTCGCAAGGAAGTCTTCCTCACCCCTTCTGTCCTCAAAGAATGCCGCCGCATTGTTGCTGATAGCGAGGTTTTTTCGCTCTCCCTCTTTTTCTTCTTTTCGATTGCATTCTATTGTTTTGGCTCACAACAGGGTTTGGATCAAACTCGCTATCTTGGTATTTAGGGTTTTAGTTTTTTGGTTTTGGTCTGTAACGTTTGGATTAATTTACAGCTGATTTTTGCTATATTAACTGTGGCGGAGCCAGGATTTGCACAAAGTGGTTCAAATTATTAAAAGTAAACACACAAAGAGGCCAAAGGAGGTTCAACATCAACTATACATATATATATATACATATGTATAAAATAATTTAACCATGTACAAACGGTGTAATTTTCCACCAAAGGGGGTTCGAACCCCCTAAGGCCTACCTGGCTATATATTATTTATGGGTCTTAACTTTGCCTAGTGCAATGCATAGTCAGTCCAAAGCTCTTTTAAAGGACGAGCAGTCTTAACTATGATACGGAGGATTAACTTATCAAAAGATTATAATGTGGAGGATTCATATAGATAACGACCCCAGCTAGTGTGAGATTAAGTCATAGTTGATTGATTGATTGATTGGTTGATTTTATGGGTTTTCAAGTTGCTAGCCATTAGCTTTCGGTTGTTGCTTATGTCAAAATCAAAGTTATTTAAAGACCAATGATTGTGGAAGGCCAATGAAAAGAGAGGGATACCAATTCTTAGAGCCATTTGGATCTAATAATGTCAGTGAAGAAGCAAAGTTCTCATCTCAGAAGAAAGATAACCACGATATTTGGAGCAATTTTGGGGGTAATTTCATTGCAAAGAAGCAAAATTATCATTTTGATGACATAAAAAACTAGATGTAAATTTCTATCTATCACATAGATGGACTTTTCTTGTTTGAATTGTTTTCCTATCACATAGATGAACTTTTCTTATTTTAATTGTTTTCCTATCACATAGATGAACTTTTCTTGTTTGAATTGTTTTCCTAGGAAGGGATTTTTTAGGAGGTCGAGAGGTGCAGTGAGGGTTGGAGTTTGTTTTGTTCGGGCTGATGTAATGTGTGTTTTGTTCAACTCTGCCTTTGTATCTCTTCCACCTCTTTACTTCCTTGGTGTTATTACTTACTATTATTCTGATTTCAAAATGAAAGAAGTAAAAGGTTTTGTGTGTGTTTTTGTTGTAGATCATGAAGGAAGATGATAACAACTGGCCTGAACCAGATAGAGTGGGGAGACAGGAGCTTGAGATTGTGATGGGAAATGAACACATATCATTCACTACATCTAAGATTGGTTCATTAATGGATGTGCAGACCAGTAAAGATCCCGAGGGACTTCGTATCTTCTATTATCTTGTTCAGGTTTGATCTACAAGATTTTTCTCTTTTTTACTTCTTTATGTGGATATATCAAAAGCTTCTTGAAATAAGTTGCAATTTTGTAGTATTACTTTGTGAAATGGAATATAAATAGCTCATATAGAAATGCAAACGTCATTCTGGCTATTGACACCCATATTTTGTTAAATATATATTCGCCCAGATAGATGCATCCGAAAAGAAAGGAGGAAAAGCTACATTTGTAGGTCTCATTTTATCTAACGGAGTTTATTTTTAGAGGATCCTTTTTCTTCTTTCAAATGGTCTAGATGTACAATACTTTATATCATTTTGTTTCACTTTTATTGGAGCTGTACAAGCAATATGGTATTAGTCTTCATTAGATAGATGTATTACTCACTGAAAGCAGGTTAGGGATCCTAGTTGTAAACAGTAAAATGGTCCTATATATGTGATAATATGTTACATGTGAGCTTTCTGGACTTGATCTGGTTCCAGTTGCTGAGTTCCATAAGAAAAATTAACTCCCATCAAACTCCATCTTTAGGTTGCATTGAAAACTGGATGGTGAAGGCCTCTATTCCATCTTTACAAGAATAGAGAAGAGTGACTTTGATTTGGAGATACCTCTTCTTATTGCAGCTGGACTTAGTTTGTAGTCTCATTGCTGCATAATGCTTCTATCGTTGCATAGTTTCTCCTTTTTTTCATCTTCAACCCTTTCAATAGCAACTTGGCTTGATCATGAAGAGAAAGTGATGGGTATCTATTGTTATTTACTTCTTTCTTTTTTGGCTGGGTGGGGAGGGGGAGAGATTAGAATTATTAGGAATAAAAGAAAAGAAAGAGCAACGGATATTTATGAGAAAAGAAGCTGTTTTATTTACCACTTGAACCGACTTCATCTTTAGAATTCTTGCTAATAGTCTTTCACCTTCCTACATTACGACAATAATGATTCGGATGACATGAAAGTAGGATATGGTTATCAGTCTGGAATGAGGGGGGGAGGGGGGGGGGGATTGGAGTTTGGAGTTTAGACTTTAGAAGAATGATGGTGGAAGGGGCTAGGTGCAGAGAGGCCAGCAGAAAGTTGGAAGTCAGAGTGATGGTATCACGAGGGACTTGAGATGGTCCAGGGATACAATGGTGTTGAAGTTGGTCTGACTGTTTTGAGTGGTAAACATCAAGGAGGAGACTGCCATTTCCTCGCATATTTTATGCACTAAAAATATATGAGAGCACACACTAGGTTAGGGAACAAAGCAGAACCTTTGGTATGTAGAGCTTTTCCAAAAGGGAAACTCAGGCTTAAGTTGAAACTGATAAAAGTTCTTGTGATCTAGCTCAGCTCATGCCAGACGCGTAGTTACTACACTTCTTACTGGTATCGTGTTGTAATTGTGAAGGCTTTACTTTGTGATGCATCTTGTGCTTATTGGACCTTAAAACCTCTAAGTAATTTGAAGCCGCAGGCCAAAGGATTGCCTTAAAAACTGTGCCTTAACTGGTAAAATCTCATGATTTTCGCTGTTCCTTTTATGTTGGAGAGATTCTCCAGGATTTTGTGTTCTCAACCAATTAGTTCCATTGCTTGGTTGAAATCATGGAGGAATTTGAGCAACATATTGTCTCCCTAATAATGCAAAAATTTGCGCTGGTGGTTTATACTTTATAGTAGCTAGTTTCAAAGGAGATTCCGAAGCACAATGACTTCTTTTTTTCATTTTTTAGTAGTACTGGTGTCCGGACCAGCACTTCCATCGGGCAACTCTGCTAATCAAGACTTAGAAAGATAATAAGAAATCACTTGAGCTTTTTTTAAGCACATAATTGAAGCTACTTGGAACATGAATAGGCTGGACGGATTAGGTGTCTTGTGAGAGTGTTGTTACCAAGTGACTTTTGAATAAAAATATTCCATCATCTGAAGCAGAATATAGTAAACTATGAGGAGATGTTTTTTTCCCTTTTTCTTGGGAGTGGGGGGTTGGGGGCCCGCTGGGAGGCGGAATAAAGCGGAACGAAGACATGCATTTATATGTTTCTGTGAGTTGGCAAAGATTCCTGCTAGATTTTCTCATTTCATAGAATCAAACTATAGTCGTCTCCTGAACTAAAGAAGGCAAGAAAGTAAACTCCCACTTGGTTTCTTTTGCTCTAATTAGTTGATAATTGAAAACTTGCTGCAAGTCTACAACAGTTGACGTGTTATTATGTTTTAAAGTAGAGTATCAGTGATGCATTTCTTTAAGTTTGTTTCAGCAGCATGTGACTCTGGGTCTGTCATTGCAGGATCTGAAGTGTTTTGTGTTCTCTCTCATCTCGCTCCATTTCAAGATCAAACCCATTTAACTCGTTCTCATGGGGTGCTAAAAGTTAGCTGGATGTGCTCGGCTTCATGTTTTGAATGTGTGTTGAATCATCTATCCGAAGAGATAGTGCCTTTGGTGGTGTTCTGTTTTTTTAATGTATGGACAAGTCCTTTTAGACATTGTTTTGTGAGTGAAAACTTCTCTGTGCTCTTCACCATTCATTTGCGTATCTTTTCCTCTTTATTCATGTTTGCCGTTACTGTCGCTGTATATTTGGTCAGTTGTTCTGCAGCAACATGGGGAGGCACGAGGTTTTTCGTCATGTAATGTCTTGTGACATTTCCTTCCGGTATTAACATTGTTTTGGCAATGATAAACAAAAATGGATGTGGCATGAGAAAGGTCGTATCAGAATCCTGTAAATAATCTTAATCCATCTCACTAGCAAATCTTTTTGGTACCTTTGCTTTTGTCCTTCCAGATGCTTCTCACCATTTGTAGCTCTCAAGGAAAAAGATAAAAATAGTCTACGAGCGGTGGAGCAAATTCCGCGTATGCTTCGTTTTTCCGCATACTCTGTCCATATTTTTAAAAATTACACCTCATATTATTATGTGCATCGACCGAAATTACAAGAAAAGTTTCAACCCCCACGGCCACGAGAGTAGAGAAACAGAAACAAAATTTGAATTCTTCTAGTTAAAGGATCACTATGCCACGCCTTCTTATTTATATTAAATTAAATGCATTCACGTTTAATTAGCTTATATATGAAATAATAATAAAAGATAGCTAGTTCCTGAATTGACCGAATTTGATTTAAACTAACAGTAGTGAAAAAGGAAAAACTTTTAAGGTAATCGGAAACTCTTAACACGTGAAGAAAAAGACCATTTGCTTATCCTATAGTCGTTTCCTTTTGGAACCTTCGAGGAACCCACAGACGGCTAACATAGAAGATATAAACTGTACTAGGTAAATTTGATCCGGAGTTTTAATTTAGAAAGTTGCCGATGAAGGAAATCAATCTCAGACATCCCAGGTGAAAAATCACTTACCCAACCAATTCAGCCAACTGTTATGGGTCCTATAGTCATATTATCGATTTTTATATTTACGTATGTGACATTGTTTTATTGATTTTTATTTAAGGTAGATTTTAAAGTTTTTATAGGAATATGAATAGTATAAAAGAAAAAGTAATATTTTAAAGAGAATAAAGCATTAGTATAAGGAAATTCTCACGTCATTTCCCCGAATACTTATCCAAGCAAAAATTATTATAGATCCACAATGCTCCTCAAGACTTGCATCCTCCCCTCCACCATAACCACCACAACATCTCCACTCATTTCCTTGTCCAAACCCTCTCTTCTTCCCTTCTCCCAAAACCTCCATAAAGTTTCTTCAACCTTTCCACACACTTCCAAAACCCCATCTCTCTACTCTTCACCAAAGATGAGTTGGCTCAACAAATTGGGTTTTGGTGCTCGTACTGATGCTCCCATGGATTCTTCTTCCTCTGCAATTGCACAAGGACCTGATGACGACATCCCGGCCCCAGGTCAACAATTTACCCAATTTGGAGCTGGATGCTTTTGGGGTGTTGAATTAGCGTTTCAGAGAGTACCTGGTGTTACCAAGACAGAGGTCGGATATTCCCAAGGGTATTTGCATAATCCTACCTATGAAGATATATGCTCTGGGACTAGCTTTCATTCAGAGGTTGTTAGGGTCCAGTATGATCCTAAGGAGTGCAATTTCGACACCTTGCTTGATGTATTTTGGGAACGTCATGACCCCACCACCCTCAATCGACAGGTGGGTTTCTGAAATTTTCTGGTTTTCATCGATTTAGTTTGTTTCTTGGTTGATTTGTTTTGGTTTGGTTGGAATTAATTGTGTCATTTGCTTACTCCCAAAGGTTTGGAGATTAATGTTTAAGTTGTCTTTATATTCTCGGTAACAATTAGGTTGAATTTTGGTAGAGAAATTGATGTTAGAATCTTGAACTTCCATGGCCTGCTAATGTGATTGATTTGTAAGTAGTTAAGAGCTTATTCCCTGTAGGTTGGGTAGCTGTATTTGGTCACTTTTGCTAAAAGCTTATTCCCAACTTGAGTCTTTGTGGGGCATTGAATAGTATGCATAGTTGGGTGCTCATAACCAAAGTCAGGTATTGATTGGCTGCAAAGTACTAGAAGCTTGGTAAAGTTGCCGCCATGTGACCAGGAGGTCACGGGTCAAGCCGTGGAAACAGCCTCTTGCAGAAATGCAAGGTAAGACTGCGTACAATAAACCTTTATAGTTCGGTCCTTCCCCGGACCCCGCGCATAGCGGGAGCTTTGGTGCACCGGGTTGCCCTTTTTTAAAGTACTAGAAGCATAGTTTTGTATTCATGGGAGTGCCCACTTACCCAACCACCTATTTTTTAAAATCTGTAAAGTATCATTAGGTACATCATCAAAATGCTGCATTTTCTTAAAGATTATGCCTTTTGAACATCTTTAAAGATCATGCCTTTTGAAGATCTTCAAAGATCATGTTCAAAGATTTTTCCTTGTGATTCTAGTTTGAGGATTTGGTATCCAGTTCTTCTTTAAGGGGCAACCACTGTGATTTTGGTTTGTTTTTAGATGTTCTAAAAGAGGAGTGTTATAAACTTTGGAGTTCTTTCTATTGAGTTTCCACTTATTCCATGAAATATACTCCCTCCACTTATGCCATGAAATATACTCCCTCCATCCTAAAATAAGTGTCACCTTAGCAAAAATCACGTTTATTAAGAAATCAATAAGTACAATGTGTAGTACCCCTATTTAATGTCTCTTAAAAATTGAACACTATTAAGAAGATGGAGTATAAGAGTATAATTGGAAAAACATACTAATTTTTATCTTGAATTTCTAATGTGACACTTATTTTGGGACGGAGGGAGTAATATAGGAAGCTTACTTTGTCTCTTGTGACATTAAGTACCTAGATGGCTAAATAAATGGGCAGCTATGCATTAGCTTCGGGTGTTTTTGATTAGCATTAGGATTTTCTTAGGAGCCAATCATTCTGACATTACAAATGCTGTCTGAAGCACACTTACTTTATGGGCTTCCTTGCGTAGGTATAAAATGAGATAAATGCTCACAGTAATTTGGACACTTCTTCTTAGCTTCCTTTTTCTGGATACTTATAGCCTGTTGTCCGAGCTTCAAGTTCCTGGGGTTATTTTCTCAAAAAAGATGCTTCTTTTTAAAGAGTTTTCAGGTGTTTGGGCAAGCTTGTAGGAAAAATAAGTGATTTCAAGCGATAGCAGAAGCTGTTTTTTGTTGCAGGGAAGAAGTAGAAATTGTAGCTTCTCCTAGAATCAGAAGCGAAATTAGAAAAAATATTTTTTTCGAGGAAAAAATACCTTCCCGGAATTGTTTACTAACTATTCCTCCCTAATTTAAACTCATATATCTCTCAACTATAAACAGAATTATACAATATACAGATACACATGCACACACCAAACTATCCCTCCTTAATACATATTGAACGATGTACTTTGATATATTTAAGTCGTCATATTAAAATGAAGTAATTATGTATAATTTTTAATTTTATTACTTCGATTAAATTATACTTATATTGATTAAAAAGATAAAATGTGTTGTGTGATTCTGGTTTTTTGCATTTTGATGAATTAAAATTGGAAAATCTAATTAGTCAAAACCTTACATGTCCTTTTCGCAATTTAGCACTTAAAAGGCACTTCTGAAATATTGGCCAAATACAAACGACTTCTTTAATACTGTCAAGTGGATTCGCCAAACACATGTTGTCTTCCCACTTCTCTGAAAATCCTTTTTAACAGAAGTGCTTCCCGAAATAAGTAGATTTGGAAGCTTGGCAAAATGGACCCTTAAACCTTCTGTGTCTCTCCATTGGCAAGTTTTCTTATTCTTGGGGACTAGCTCCCGTGGTCTTCGATACCTCTCAGTGTGAATTTTTCGCTAACTGAAAATTGGTACTTACTGTGAAGTTTTCAAATTCTTATTTGTGATACTTTATCATCAAGCTTTGCTATTACAGCAACTGCCAGGTTGTTGGTAATGATGAACTATATAATTCCGAATACAGGTTTTTACAGACAGGTTGGTATTTAGCAGTGTTCGTATAATTTATCTAATAGTTTGCTTATGGTGTTTGTAGGGTAATGATGTTGGCACCCAATACAGGTCTGGAATTTACTTCTATACTCCTGAGCAAGAGAAGGCAGCACTAGAATCGCGGGACAGACAGCAAAAGATATTGAACAGGAATATTGTTACTGAGATCTTGCCTGCTAAGAAATTTTACAGAGCCGAGGAGTATCATCAACAGTACCTCTCAAAGGGGGGTCGCTTTGGTTTCAGACAGTCTACTGAGAAAGGCTGCAATGATCCCATCCGATGCTATGGTTAAGGCCGCTCTGTTTGCAGGAGAAAAATAAATGGGTTCCCTGTTTGTTCTTGTAAGCTATGGTTGTTTATCGGCTTGAAATTGTGATTTTATACTAGTATCTTATTTGATCAACCTGTTATATAATTTACAAAAAAAAGCAAACAGTATATTACTGTTGTTTCAGGTTATTTCATCTTTTTTAGTGTCATTTCAAGAGAAAGTTCTCATATCAAACTTATATAAAATATTGTAGATATTTGGATGTTTTTCAAGAGTTTTAATTGCATGAGGGCCACTAGTTACTAAGTGACTAAATTTTGACACTTTTGTACTGGAATTTGAGCTGAAACAAAAACTTAGATTAGCAACCAACTCCGGAAATCTGGATACAATGCAAGATGGTAAGAAGCACAACGCAAATTGATTCGTTTGCACTAACATTCAGTTGCAGTATCAATAGTCAGAAGTTTGTCCTAGATACAGCAAAAATTATTTGGACCATCATTAGTAAATGGAGCTTTTGAGTTTTCTGCTGCAATTTCGTTAATTGTTGTAGTAATTGTCGTAGTTGCTTGATTTTCTGAAGAATTTCTTCAATGACTAAAAATTAAAATTTTCTTTTCAAAGTTTTCAAGTCAAAGCAAAATAGCCCATAAAAATAAAAACAAAAAAGAGAAAAAAAAGAAGAACACGATAAAAAGGATAAACATCTTAGTGACTACGACAACATCAAAGAAAAGATGGAGGGAGAGAGAAATCAAAGAGAGAGAAAATTAAGACGAAGAAGAAGATGGGAATAAAGAAATCTGAATTAAAAAAAAAAAGAAAAAAGAAAGATTGAAAAGATAATGAAGGGAGAAATTTTAAATTTTGAAATTTGAAATGAGAGGGAATAATTTTTAAATTTTTAATATACACCCTACAGTTTTTAATTACTCTTATAAAGCCCACTTTTCATTTAATGACATTTGACCAAGTCAATGTCACCATTTTTCATTCGGAGAAGGGCCTAAATTACCTTTCAAGTATTGAAAATTACCCTTGATGTATAAGGGTTGGACTATTTTGGTCCTTTATATATACCACTTTATTGAAATAGTCCTTGCTGTATATAAAAAACTGATCATTTTGGTCCCTAACCCTAAATTTAACAGCAAAATTAAAAAAATTTGTTAACTCTAATAGTGGGTGCCATGAAACTGAAAAATTGGCAGACCCTTTCTATCTCAATCTTCTTCCGACATTAGAAGTCAATTTTCCATCTTCAGTCCACCACCTGCCATATCCTTACAAGGAAAATAACTCACACTACACTCATATATTATCTCCATCTAAACAATAATCTCAGTAGCTCCCATTTTCATACATACAAAAAAGAAAAAAATTCGTCTCTTTGCAAGCTTTAACCAACTATTCTCTCTTGTTGAAACTCTATATGGGAAGGATATAACACTTCATTCCTCTATCTTTTCGTTTTGCCCTTTGTAAAATTAATAATTTTTCATGTATTTATTTTTTTATTTCGTTGTTCAAATAAAATGGTAAAAACTGAATGGACAAAGGTAGAAAATATATATTGTAAAGATATTCTTTTGAAATCGGAAGAGATCTTTGTGTGTCAAAGAGGATTTTAATAATGAAAAGAAAAATAAGAGTATCACTCATTGAGATTTGCAGAAGAATGGCAGAAGAAGAATATTGAGGGAGAAAGGGTCTGCCAATTTTTCAGCTTCGTGGGACCCACAATTAAAGTTAACAGAATTTTTTAGTTTTGCTGTTAATTTTAAAACTAAGGACTAGAATGATCATCTTTTTATATACATTAAGAACTATTTCAATAAGGTGATATATATAAAGGACCAAAATAGTCCAATCCCTATACATCAAGGACCATTTTGGTCGTTTACTCTCTAAAATGCCTTTTTGATCCACCTTTGAGCTCTAAAATACTCTTCTCATCCACTTTTGGGCCCTATTTTGCCCTTTCCCTTAACAAATTCTTTAGGAAAAATGATTGGATTTTCATTTAATATGTAACAATATTTTATTTGTTGAAATTTTAATTAATCAACTCAATCCCAGATTTAGCTCCTCTTCATTTCTTATCTCTCCATTTTTTCCAAGTTCCTATTTAGATTAGAGACATATGTCATATATTTAATTTAATGACTGAGATTTAGTAAATTAAAAATAAGTCTTAATTATGATTAAAATAGTTAATTACTTTCATATATTTACTTTCAAAATATTATTTTAATCTCACAATTTTAGTTGTACAAGATATCTTTCCTAAATATAAAAAAATATTCTCACTTGTTTTGAGGCTTGAGTAAATTTTGTCCTGCATCATTTTTACTTTAATTCTTTTGCTACTATTTTTTTCACTCAAATTATTTTTAGCCTAATTTTGGATGTTGGAAAAGAATTTATTGTGAAATTGCCTTATATTTTGGAGTAAATAAATGAAAGTAATTAATTATTTTAATCATAATTAAGACTTATTTTTAATTTACTAAATCTTAGTCATTAAATTATATTTATGACATATGTCTCTAATTTAAATAAGAACTTAAAAAAAACGGAGAGATGAAAAATGAAGGGGAGCTAAATCTAAGATCCAAATTGGGTTTGTAAATTAATAGGTTTTGATTAATTAAAATTTCAACAAATAAAATGTTGTTACATATTAAATGAAAATCCTAATCATTTTTCCTAAACGGTTTTGTTAAGGGAAATGACAAAATAGGGTCCAACGATGGATGAAAAGGGTATTTTAGAGCCCAACGGCGGATGAAAAGGGCATTTTAGAGCCTAAAGGCGGAAGGAAGGTATATTTGTACCATTTTCAATACTTGAAGGGTAATTTAAGCCCTTCTCCATTTTTAATTTCAAGACTTGAATGATACCCTTAAGCTCATTTCTCTCTAGTTTCTCATAGTTTTTATCATTACTAGAGTATCTTTATCACCAATTCCCACTGATGTATGATGGCCACGTCTATATATAATCCACATATGAATACAATAGAATTAAGGTTTTCTATTACATCGTCTACTCGATATAAACTAGTAACGTCAATATGGTATCAGAGCATAACAATTTTGGAAAGCACTCCTCATCGACAATGCCTCCCTCTTCTCCGAGGACGACAACCAGTGCGTCATCCTCCAGCTCCAACCCCCTTTCTCACGCTTCAATTCCGTTTTAAAATCAGTCCATCCTTGGCCCTCCTCCCTCTTGCTTGCAATCTTCTCCGTATCTCTCCGCTCCTTGCATTGTTTCACAAAATACCACTGCTATTCCTGTCATCACCGCAGTCACCTCTATCCAGCTCACCCAACAGCCCGTGACTCTCCTCCAAGTACCATTCCAGTTGAATCTTCTTCAAATTCTCTATCAATGAAATAACCAGAAGCTTTGCTTTTGTCAGTCCCGGCTGGTAATTGACTTCACTGGTTACAACTTTCCCATCACACAACCGTTACCACTGGACACCCAACCTACAACTATCTTCCCTACTCAAACAATTACTTCTGAGCACACTCACCACATGCCACCTTCATCCTACTCAACTTCACTGTCCTCTTCACCCCAGTCATCGCCCCCTACCACTGAACCCTCCTGCTTCTCTGAAGCTACCAAACACAAGGAATGGGGAGATGTTATGGTTGTTGAGATGACAACCATATTTAAAAATAGAACTTGGTCTCTGCCTCCATCATCGTCTATGAATGTGTTAGGCTGCAAATAGGTGTTTCAGATTTAACAAAATCTTTTTGGGGCATTGAAAGGTATAAAGCTCGTCTTTTCCTAAAAGGTTTTCACCAAGTTGAGGGCTACGATTTTCTGAAACATTCAGCCCGGTTGTGAAACCCACGACAATTCATACTATTCTCTCCATTGGCCTCTACGTCAATTAGATGTCCAAAATGTCTTTTTACATGGCTATCAAGTTGAAGATGTGTTCACGGCTCAACTTCAAGGGTTTGCTCCTCTGCAATTACCTCATTATGTCTGCAAACTCCACAAATCATTATCCGTCCTCAAGCAAGCTCTGAGGGGTATCTTTCATTTTTGGTGAGCCTCAGATTTTCTCCTTCCAAGACAGATGTTTTGTTGTTTATCTACAACTCAGGTGTTATTATTGCTCATCTTCTTGTATATATATTGACGACATTATTCTGATAGGGAACACGATAAGTTTATCACTTCCATAATATATCAATTGAGTCGCGCCTTCTCTCTTTGAGATATGGGCGATCTCACCTTCTTTCTTGGCTTTCAAGTGCAGCTCTCCTCGCGATTGGAGCTCTCTCAAGCTCAATATGAGCGCAATTAGCTGGACAAAGAAGGAATGAGCACTTGCAAGACTCTTCTCATGCCAATGGAGACCAATGCCAAGCTATATCAAAGGGATAGTCCAGTATTCCATTATCCTACACTATATCGGCATGTTGTTGCGCTCTTTAATATCTCACTTTGATGAGGCCGTACGTTGCATTTTCAGTTAACAAAGTGTGCCAGTTCATGCACTTTCCAACAGTTATGCCCTAACTCCTCCTCCCCCCCCTCCCCCCCACAAAACCCATGATAGGGTAAATTAGTCCAACGATTATAATTAATCTCAGGACTACAATCCCGAGATAATTTAGTCCTCGTACCAAATGACACCTAACGAATAATTGTAAGCTACACTTAATTTGTATAGAATTGCTAGAAAAAAACGTCTAGAAAATAATAGCTGCAAAGCAAATGCTGGCAAAAGAACTGTTTCCTTTTTAATTTTCTTATAGTGCCTTGATGCACGCGAAATAAAGAACCGAAAAAATACAGTAAGCCAAAAATCTAGTTACAAAGAACAATTGTGTTCAATAATCAACACAAAGAGCTAAGCTGAACTCCATGAAAGCTGAACTAGACAAATAAAGTTCCTTAATACAACCATGTGACAAGCTGGTATTCGTTGCTACTAGTGCACGAAAAATTCATCCGCTAATAAGTAGTTCGAAATTTCAGGCTGTAGAAACAAGATTAAACAAATCACTCAATTGTCATACATGACAGAAACTGAAGAGAATCATCAAAAAAACATTAACTGACAATCAAATCGTGTTTGATTCAATGAAGAATTTTACTTATGAATTGCAATGATGAAAGAGTGCAAAGTTGCAATCGTGTACAAAGTTCAGCAAGTCTAAAACTAAAAGGCCGAATAGGCGTTAACTGCCTCATGTGGTTATACAACCATTTACGTTATTCTACTATAGCATTCAAGACCAAACAAAAGTCATAAAAGGTAGGAAATTAAGCATAATGCATGTTACAAGAGATCAAAGTTTGCACAATTAAACTTAAATGGAATAACAAAGGGATCAAAAAGTTGAAATGACAAGTGCACAATGATTATAAAAACTATACTTCAAATATCATGTCAAGAGGAAAAGTCTTACATGAGTAGTTCTTTAGTACATTCTCCCCTCGCACTTACGGGAGCCACATCTACAATTCTTTCTCTTGAGATTGCCATTTTTATCATAAACATGGTCAATCTGGTAGTTGTAGTGATAAGTAAGCTCCTCTAATGGAGCAATACTCTCAGAAGCGAAAAGCATTATGTGAGGTACTCTCCTATCACCATGGTAATACATGACATTTTGAGCATAAAGGTTTGGTGAGCAACTATGGTTGATAAATCTTCCAACATTCCCATATCTTACCGCATCAAGGGTAAATCCATCTTCGTCCTTCCTCTGCAAAGAATTTGACTCAACTTTGAGGTTATTATTACGCGCAGAGTTCCTTTTGGGGATTTCTTCATCATAGTTGCCAACATCAAACAAGTACTCATCATGATCTATTCTATTTTCAGCTTCCTTTTCATCAAGCAACTCCCCAACATACTCACATATAAAACTCCCGCTTGAGACATAATCTCGTGGCCTCAAACCCCATCCTCTTGATTCGGTCTTGAAAACCTCCAAATGGTACCGAGGACCATGTTGGCTAACTCTATTTTTGCAAGAAGGGGGACATTTGCAAGATGGACCACACTCATAGACAAGAGGCTTTGCTCTAATAATAGAGCCTCTTGTGTTGAATGGAATCTCACCTCCGTTCCTAGAAGCACAAGAGCATTGCTCAGAATCCGAGCATCCACTTGTGCAATTGCAACCTTGAGGCCTAGAGATATAATACCAATCTGGATATTGCATGTTGGTAATGTAAGTGAATGGTGAGGGTCTCTCATCATCTATTGCATTGACAGCAGGGATCGGTATCTTCTCTTTTCCTTGCGAGATATCATAGTCCACAACAAACTCCGACTGCATAATCGATTTTGTTGCCTTGTTAACATTTTTACGAAGATGCTTTACCTTGACTAAATTTGCTGTCCGTGACACTAGTTCACGAGTAAGTTTTGGTTGGCCAAGATTTCTTTTCAGTTCAAACTTGAAAACGTACTTTCCAGTTGGAGCTCTTTCTTCCCAACACTTGGTCACAGTGTAGAGCCCATCGTAAATATATCTTAAATCACTCTTTTCACCATTCACTCTTTGTCGACCACAAATAACCCTCACTGGATATCTCAAGTCCATGGAGTTCTTCAAGGCAAGATTAGCCCCCTCAAGCTTTTGATCTTCCAGTCTCGCATTAAAAGATACTTTTGGGTTCCCACCTTGACCTACATAAATGAATGTTTGAGAAGATATGGCCTCGTTCTCATACCGACCAGAATCAACAATGCTAGTTGCAACATCTTTTCTGTTAATATTTACATAACTGATACCCTTAATAAATTGGTGATGTAGTCCGATTGTAACAAGTTCTGCCCTGAACCGGAATTGATCCCCAATTTCAACTCCAGGAACATGTCCAAAGGTCCACTCACAATTTACCCACTTTTTCTGATTTTTCAAAGTCATTGCTGCCTCTATATGGATTCTTCTTTTAGACTGTCCATGTTTCTCTGCTTTATCTTCTAGCACAAGTTTAGTATACAGGTCATCAAAAAGTTTCAGTGTCTCTCTAACTTCTTTCACTTTCTGAATATGTTCATGTTCAGCTAACAATCCATGACCAGAAACGCCACACATGACAGCAGAATTCCTTAAATCTTCTTGAGAAACTATTTGCTTCTTCATGACCGCAGATTCATCTTCAATAATAACCTTGCACTCGCGTCGTGGTTCTGGACATCTGACTGCTTCTGCCTGCACGATCTCACCCTTGCCACCTTCCTTACCGGCACTTGGAGTCTTGAGACTTGATTTTAGTGAGTTCCACTCGGAGCATGATAAAATGCAAATTTCATCATCATCTACCCCACTCCTGGATTCATTGTCAGAAACTTTTCCGTGATGAACTCTCTTGCTTGTTTCCTTACTAGGTTCATTTCGACCTTCAATTAGAATTTCTTGTGAAACAATAGCAGGCAACTCTGGTCCATTTTCAATAGGCTCGTCTTTTATAAACCAATCACATGTATTTCCTGTATCAGTTGATGGCTTTTGGAGAACCTGATTAACCAAGACTTCATGCTGTTGAGTAGACTCATCATGCATAAATTTTTTTTCTTTCATCTTCAAAGGTTCACATGAGGTATTCAAATGACTTGAATCACCAGCCTCTTCTGGAGGCGCACCAGTTGCAGCCAAATCATCCCTTTTAGCCTGCCTAGAAATTGATGGCAGATCTTTTGCCTCAAAATTACTTGGCACAAAAACACTTAAAGGCTCAGCTGACTCAATCACATTCATAGCAACTTCAGAAAAACTTTTGATCTCAGCATCAGTGGAGCATTGAGTATCGGTTTCATTCTTCTTTTGAGGAACACATGGGCCACATTTCTCAGGAAAATTCCTCGTAGCATCGACTTTTACACGCTTGGTAGTGGATGGAAATTCCGGGTAGATCTCATCGTCAGCATGTTGTTGAACTCTGCTTCCGTTGTTTTCACGAACAAATGGACCACAATTTTCAGGAAAATTGCGGGTAGCATCAACTTTTAGGCGCTTAAATGTGGAGGGAGATTTAGTATCAATGCTCTGGTGAAGTCTCTTCCCTAACATCTTTGAGGGACTTGTTTCCGCTAACACAGACATCTCTACAATATATAAAGTAGGCACAACTTAAAACCCTTCCTAAAAAAAACAATTTTAGGATAAAACAAATACTTCACATGATTATTAACACCTAACAAGACAAGCCATTATGAATGTAGGAATCGAAATAATAAAAATAAAAGGTTACAGCAGAGGAAAAAAGCAAAAAGAAACAAAAGACTTGAACACAGAAGCAGATACTTATAGGAATAGCGCATAACCACTTATGCAAGCAATGGCGAAGAGTAACGAAACTCACATTAGGACTAAAGGAGAGAAGAATTGTGAAATCGTTTGAAAACGACAGTTGTTAACTTGCATTTGGGAGGGAAAGTAGTGCCATAGAAAAATGCAAACTAGAAGCATTTACTAGATTGGCACCCAATATAGTATAACCACTCCACATTCATAGATATCCCAAGTAGCCATAGAATTTGTCAATTTTTGGCAAAAAAAATCAAGATTCAAAAAGAAAAAGTGGTTTTTGGCCCAAAATAATTTGAGTTTTTTTAGAAATTTATAACTTACCCCTGACTTTTATAGTTTATAAAAAGAAACCACTAATTATTAGTCCAACTATAATTCATCTACCCACCTAACCCCTCAGTAAATCATTCCAATCTATAAATATAGAGAGCAAGTTACGCCCAAAAAGTTGAAGAAGAAATCCTAGTAAAAATTGCTCTTGTAAAATATCATAGTAAATTTTATTAGTGGTTTTATTAAAATATCGTGTTATTACTTTTTAATAATGTATTATCTAGTTAATTATAAAATAATAATTTTGTGTCAAACTCAAGAGTATTTTTAATAATTTTTAAAACTTATGAGTATAAATCATATTTCATATTTTTTTTTTAAAAAAGTGAAACATGTTTCCC
Source organism: Jaltomata sinuosa (assembly GCA_003996215.1). Classification (NCBI taxonomy): domain Eukaryota; kingdom Viridiplantae; phylum Streptophyta; class Magnoliopsida; order Solanales; family Solanaceae; genus Jaltomata; species Jaltomata sinuosa. Next base: position 77,155 of record QJPP01006939.1, read on the forward strand.
AAAAGCTATAACAAAACATATGTTGAAACTTCAACCAAAACTGAAGTTCAAATTACTTATTGAGGAAATTGATCATAAAATAAGATATTTATGTTATTTAACCATTCTTGCTACTACCAAAACTTAATTGATGACAAGAAGTTCTCCTATTGTTTGAAGCAAGAAGGACATCAATCAAGCACATCTATAAAGAATCTAATAGAGTTGCGGAGCAATTAGCCAACAGAGATGCGAGCTAGATATTCTTGGAAGATTGATTTTGTACCTTAATCCCCCGCTTTTATTATTTCTATTTTCAATATAGACATAATGGGTACTTTGTTGCCTATGACACTTATGTTTATAATAAACACATTGAGCACTAATATAAATAAATATAAAATAAAAGAATAAAAGAGAAGAGAAAGGAGGAAAAATAAAAAGAGAAGAGGGGAGGCTAAAGGTGTTAAAGGGTCGGGCTGGAATCGGTTTAGTTCAAGAAAATATTGACTGTCGATTTGGGGTCCGATGTCCGTTCGGGTTTATTTAGGCCCGTGAGGCAATTTCGGTCCGGACGGTCTAACCAGTTCTGTATCTAATGGGACTTCACCACTTCACCGGGGACCGGCACCCAAAATGAACACGTGCGGATTTGGTTTATCGTATAACTCAACCCAATCCTATCCCCTTTGGTCTGTGTGGAACCAATTCGGTCCGGTTCGATTCCAAGTCAGCCTGGCACGTTAGACACCCTTAGGTGAGGCCTCGCGCAATCACGAAAAAAGGGAAAAGACAAGAAGATGCAAGGGAAAACAATCATAGTACTCCCCCAAGGATTCAAACTAGAACTCAGGGCGCGGAAGGACGCATTCAGATGCAACACTAAATCATAGCACCCGTGACTTATTTGTGTATTCTGGGTGCCACTTTAACTACATATCAAAATTTTCATAGATATCTATATAGATACTTCGAATTTTAATCGAAGCATGTGGTTGGTGTGATACCCCTACTATATATAGAGAGAGAGAGATTAAATCTAAAGGCTAAACCCATCAAAAAAATCTGGCTACAAAATTAACCAACACTGTGGTTATAGCTCCGCGTGCCTCATGGTGTTTCTCAAGGGCTTCACCCCTCGAATGGGGTTACAGGCTCACTTTCTACGAAACTTGTAGCTTAGGCTCAAACTCTATATTTATATATTTTTTTATAAATAATCTATTCAGAATCCAAAAAGCAAAAAAAAGTTGTAATTCAAAACCCATAAACAAAAACAATGTAAAGAAAAGAAAATTACGACAGGGAGATTAAACTAAAGAATTTCAAAACAAGAAGAAAAGAAACAACTTACTTGAAGTATGATTTCAAAGTGTTGGCTTCATAAGATCAAAACGATTTTTGAAACCAAAAACCCCACAACACAAAAGGTTGCCATGGACCAAAAATTTTAAGTGTGGAACAAGGGTATGCCAATACCAAGCTCATATTTATACTAATAAAGTGAACGTACAATAAGGTATGCATTTGATTCCTATTCAAATTGGGTTCTTTAAACCAACGAGTTTCCATAGCAAACACGGTAAGTCATATACAAAGTTACCATAATTAATAATCCTAATTTAAGTAATACTCTTAAGTCGGCGTAGTTTTTTTTTCCCACTTCCCTTTAGCTCTTTTCTTCTTTATACGCTTTTTGGATTAAAATTCGCAAAAGCCCTTTGCAAGTATATGCGTTTGTTCAACAGGGAATACAAGTGCAATAAGTATAACATCACTAATTTACGCTTCCAAGTTGTCTCCGATTGCTATAATTGTACGTATTTAATTTACACCAAGCTAGACAATTTTATTTAGACAAAATATTAAAAGAACTTTAAACTTGATGCGTTTTATTCAAATTTTTTCTAGATTATCAATAGTCTTAATTACAATGTAGCAAGAGAGTGGCTAAAATTTCTTTTGAAGACTTAACATAACTATACCATGTTAAAAAAGGCATTACATATTTTTAACACAAAAAATAATATATCAGAAATAGCCAAAGAAAACTTGACTTCTAATTAGGAGTGGGCGTTCAACTTTTTGGTTTGATTTTTTATATTTCGGTTTGGTTTTTCGGTTTTTGATTATGGAAAAAGAGGTATGAAAAATCGAAACAAATTAGTTCGGTTCAGATGTCGCAGGCCTGAGACTGGTCGAAAAAGCGAAATCGCCGTCACACCTTGTCAAAATCACCGCCACACCTTGTCAAAATCGCCGATGTCGTCGCTGGAAGTGGAAGTTGTTACTTCTGTGACTGAGAGTGAATTGCTATCCTAGCGGTGTAAATGGTACGGTTCGGGCAGTTGTTTTATAAAATTTATACCATATCAATTTTTTGGTTATTTTATTTCATATAACCAAAATTAGACTTTTCAAAACCGTCCCACCACCTCGGTTTTTCTTCGGTATCGGTACAATTCGGTTAATTTTCGATATTATTTTCTTAAAATAATATAAAAGTTAGAACACTCTATCATGTATACTTGTATACTTGTGTTTGACTTTGGCAAAAACTCTATAGGCATTTTTATTGTTTAAAAGGTGATAAAAAAATAAAAATAAAAATTCATCCCATTATTTTACGGTAATGTAAAATAATATTAAGTATAGATAAAAAATATAATATAGATTACACGAGCGGGGAGAAATCAATGAAGATGAAACTCAAGAATTGAGTCGTACTTAAATTAATTATCGAATAAGAGAAATTTAAATCATAAGAGAGAAATAATATCTAATAACATGTAGCTTGTTACCCAAGATCATTCGAATACCTTGTAGCTTACTATTTACTACTCGAGAGTCAAAATCCTAGAACAAATTTAGTTTCGATCGGACTAGTGTAGTAAGTTTCAATATTAGGACTTTGAGTGTTAATTATGTTGCCGCTTTCCATCAACCCGGGTCCTAAGCAAAATTTTTAACATTTTATTATTTCTAAACTTAATATATAAAATATATCTACATATGTATTATTTGGTACGGTTCAGTATTTTTTTGATTAATTTTTATAAAATAAAAAACCTACCTAATTATTCGATACGGTTATAAACTTATATAAAACTGTCAATTTTATTAAAGAAACCTAAAAAATAATTTGATATAGTTCAATTCGATCGGTTACGTCAATTTTTTAAAAATCATTCGGCACCCCTACCTTCTCATCTAGGTTTGCACTTTGCTGATTAAGTGATTAGATTTACTGATTTGAAATATTGAATTTTGGGCTTTGATCAGTAAAGAAAAAAGAGAAAATAGTTGGGCTCGAGAAATGAGACTTGAGTAGTTGCCCAGTTGGGCTTAAAGACAAAGTAGGAGTGGACGGGACAACTACATAAATGACCTTCAAAGAGAGTGACTTTGTATTTTTGTCCCCCATAAAAAAGGTCTTACAAAAATAATTTTTCTTCTTTTTATGTATTAAACAACTACCTTTTTGCCCCTCTATCTCAAATATTTTTAAACAACTCACCATGCTCATTTGCCTTTCAACTTTTATATTTATTTCTTTTTCTCTTTTTTTTTATTTTTCTTTGATTTTTGTTTTTCTTTTATCTCTTTCTCCCCCTTTTTTCTCAACCTTTATTTTTCTTTTATTTTTTGTTTTATTTTTTCTTCTACATTTTTTTTCTTTTTTCTCAACCTTTATTTTTTTCCTTTTCTCCTTTTTATTTTTTCTTTAAAATTTATTTTATTTTTTTTCATTTTTCTCAACCTTTATTTTTTCGTTTATTTTTTGTTTTGTCTTTTTTTCTTCGTTTTTTCCTTTTTTTCCTTTTCTCCTTTCAACTCCTATTTTTTTATTTCTCTTTTTTTCTTTGATTTTTAAATTTTCTTATCCCTTTTTTTTTGGTCATTTTTCTCAACCTTTTTATTTTTTATTTTTATGAGATGTTCTATAATTCTTGCTTTAGAGGCAAGACTTAGTCCAAGGACTTTTAAACAACATATTACGCCCCATGAGCAAGACTTGACACTAGCATATTGTGTCTTGATTTATGAGATGTTTTATAACACTTGCCTTAGAGGCAAGACTTAGCCCAAAGACCTCTCAGAAAAACAAGTTACGCCCCATGAACAAGAGTTGACACTACTTCATTGTGTCTTAATTTTATGAGATACTCTATAACTTTTGCCTTAGAGGCAAGACTTAGCTCAAGGATTTTCAAACAACAAGTTATGCCCCATGGGCAAGAGTTGACACTACCACATTGTGTCTTGATTTATGAGATATTCTATAACTCTTGCCTTAGAGACAAGACTTAGCCCAAGAACTTTCAAATAACAAGTTACGCCCGATGGGCAAAAGTTGACACTACCACATTGTGCTTGATTTATGATTTGCTCTCTAACTCTTGCCTAGGCAAGACTTAGCTCAAGAATTCCCAAACAACAAGTTATGCCCTACGAGTAAGACTTGACACTACCTCATTGTGTCTTGATTTATGAGATGTTCTATAAATTTTGCCGTAGAGGCAAGACTTGTTCCAAAGGAATTTCAAACAACAAAGCACGCCCTTAAGTTTACTTCGATGTCAAAGAAAGAAGATCCTCTTTGCGAATTATCCAACTTTCTATTCATTAGCAAAAAGTAATAGAGGTTAAGAAAAAAAAAAGAGAAGAAAAAAAGAGAAAAGGAAAAAATAAAGATTAAAAAAAAGACAAAAAAGAGAGAGAAAAAAGTAAAGGATGAGAAAAAAAAAAGAGAACAAAAAATTAAAAATTGAGAAAAAAAAGAACAAAAAAATAAAGGTCGAGAGAAAAAAGAACAAAAAAATAAAGGTTGAGAAAAAAGAAAATGAGAATTAAAAAAAATTGAGAAAAAAGAAAAAAAAGAAAAAAGAAAAAAAATAAAAGATAAAAGAAAAAGGAAAAATAAAAATTAACAGTTGAGAGACAAATGAACATGGAGAGTTGTGGTGTAGATGGGCAAAAATGTATTTGTTCTATCTATCTATCTATCTATATCTATATCTATCTATCTATCTATCTATATCTATCTATACTATATTAAAAGTGTGAAGGACCTTATAATATGATTTGAATTTTTTGCCCTTCATTAAAAGACTTTGCTTTAGATAAAATTATCATTTACTATTTTTTTCAAATAATTGCCATTTAACTATTTTTCTAATATTTAGAATTTTGAAACCAACTAAATATTGTGTATTATTTATTAAAATTATAAAAATTAAATTTTTCATATTTGAAATGTGTAAAAACTCTTAATTATAAGAGAGTCAATGTGAGGTTGTCCAATTCCATGTAGAATTGCTGAAGTCGGCAAGTGTAGTTGTCTAGGTTTACAACTATAAGTTTGTATTTGTTTAGGTTAATGTTTAGTTAATGTGGAGGAGTCTACAAACTCTAGAAGTGTGGGATATTTATATAAATATATCAATTGCAGCTTTGTAAAAGGCACGAAAATTTTGAGAATGAATTTGATAAGTTTTGCTTCAGGTTTCTCTAGCCGTTTACTTCATATTTTTTTCACTAATATTTAGGACTTTATTTTAAGCATAAAAATGATTTGGATCGCCAGAAAAAATAGCACGAATTTAATCTTTGAAGAAAAAAAGAAGAGAAAGAAAAGCTACAAGCAACAACGAAAAAGATGAAGGTGGATGCCTGGATGGTAAGGACAAGAAGAAGAAAGGTGGAAGTGGATTTCAAGTGGGGAAGAAGAAATTGAAGACAAACATGACTCCATTGGCCAAAGCTAAAGCTGCACAAGCAATGGAGATTGTTAGTGTGCATTCAACATGTGAATCTACTGAATATTTGAGTTATTGGGTTTGATATGTAATATTTATATATGTACATTTAATAAATTTCATGATTGACATTCTACATTGATTGTGTTCAAATTTAAATTATTATGAAACTCCATATTTTAATCGTTGTTTATTTTCATATGTATTGTGTTCAATAAAATTTACAATGTACTAATATTAAATTTTTGTCTAATAGTTTCGTAAAAATAGTATAAGAAATTAGCTTTTTTTTTCGTCTTTATCGGATTCGTTGTAATGATTAGAGATCAATATATAATTTGAATTCATTCAATATATAACTATGTTGTTCATCTTGATTATGCAGGAACTATATTTTCTTCATGGACATGATTTATATTTAAAGTAAGTGTTCTCAATAAAAGTTCTATACTTATTTAAATATTTTATAACATGATATTTTGACTATATATCAAGCACGCAGAATGAAATAGCCGGAAAAATCAAAGGTTTCTCTCTTTTACGTTATTTTTTTACAAGTTTTGTACTTTATAATATAACGTATACACAATATATTTGTGTTTTATATATATTTATTATTAATTAAGGTGATAAACACGCGCAAAGCGCATACACTAAACTAGTATATTATATTAAAAGTGTGAAGGACCTTATAATGTGATTTGAACTTTTTGCCCTTCATTAAAAAAATTCGCAATAGACAAAATCGTCTTTTCACTAATTTTCTAAAAAAATTGTCATTTAATTATTATTCTAAAATATAAGACTTTAAAATAAATTTAAATTATAGCTATTAAAGGATTCTTTTCCTCTTTCACAAAAGGTGGTATCCAAATACAAGTCATTTAACTTTATTTTTGGAATCCTTTGTGAATTATATATTAACTTTTTGGAAAAAATAAAAAAAGTCACGTAGGAGTCATATTTTAGTATTTATTTACTTATAGTAATCCAATTTCTAATTATTTTTTCAATTTAGTTTTTTTTAAAAAATAAACGTGTGAAAAAAGAATATAGTAATCCTTTTATTAGGAGTCTTTCCTTATTTAAATTGTTAGTTATTTGTAATATTTAGCACTTCTAAATCAATTAAAATTTTACTTTTTATTAACAAAAAAAGAATTTTTATAATTCTATTTAAGTAATATTTTGATCAAATTTTACCAAAAACATATGTAGCTTCTTTTACTAGCCGCTTTTTCTACTTTTCTCTTATTTTGATTTTGATTCAAGTCATCTTTTTGCATTCGTTATCATCACTTTTTCTGTCTTTTTTAGCTTTAGTTAATAAATTTAAGGATTATATATGAATTATACATAATCAAAAATTGACAATGGATTATCACCTTTTGATAATTTCTCGTGTTTCTCTTTCAGTTGAAATTTTTTAATTAAAAATTTGAATGGAACAATCATGTTGCCGCCGAATGAAGTAGCCAAAAAAAATTAAAGGCTTATCTCTTTCCTCTTTGGATTATCTCCTTTTGATAATTTCTCGTGTTTGTCTTTCAGTTAAAATTTTTTTAATCAAAAAATTGGATGGAACAATCATTTTGCCGCCGCAATAAAGTAGCCGAAAAAATTGAAGGTTTATCTCTATTCTCTTTCAACTATTTTTTATGGGAATATATTTTGTGTTTGAATGTTTTATTTGTTGAAATTAATGTTTTTTTTATTATAAAAGTAAATCAAACAAGTATGATTTTGCGGTAAGTTTGTTAATTTGTTCTTTGATTTGATTATTATTATTATTATTATTATTATTATTTCTTGAGCCGAGAATTTATCAAAAATAATCTTTTACTTCATAAAAATAATAATAGTAGGGTAGAGGTAAGTTTTGCGTGCACGTATGTTGTTATTGTTGCAGATATTAGATGTGCTTGTAGGCTAAAGTTTTACTTAGACGTCTACGTGCGCATTCACCAACATTAAAAAGGTGTGCATCTCATGCTATCCGTTGTTGTATTTTCATATAATTCTGAAGACGTGTACTTTCTTTTAAAAAAAATATATGTGTTGTTTGTCTATCATTTATGCAAAAAAAAAAAAAGTAAAAGATTTTTCATGAAAAATTATGTTTAATATTTATTGGCTTTACATTTTTTTTTACAATTACTAACTATACAATAGCATGCTCATTACTTTTTAGCTATTTTTAAATAAATTGTTTTTTGATAGTGTTATATTAATTGACGTGATACATACGTATAAAGCACGTATATTAACCTAATAATTTTTTTTTATACATTTTATATTGATTGATGACTTGATTTGATGCATACGTGCTACGCACGTACACTAAACTAGTACATAAAAAGGAAGAAAGACTAGTCTTTAAAGACTTTTCGTATGGGGGACAAAAATTAAAGACCACTGACTTTGGGAGACACCCCATGTAATTTCCTGGGGGTGGACCGTATAGACTATAGTGTGTATATATATATATAGAAATTATGGTATATTATTTTAATTTTTTGGTTAAACTGAAATACCGAGACTTTATAACCAAAAATTAAAATTTTAGAAAAAAATAATTCGTAGCCGAATCAAAAAATTAAAACTGAAAAACTGAATGAATTCGATTCGGTCTGGTTTTTTGATTTTTCAGTGTTTATGCCCACTCCTATTAACACCTCTTAAATGACATAACCTCATCCATAATAAATACCCTTTTTTTCTCAATCAATTAAGCCCTTAAAAAACAATAGAAATTGTCGTTCAAAATATTAGTTTCCTTTTCCTTTTTTTTTTTAAAAATCAAAATCTTATTTTTTGTCTTCTCTTTTTTTTTTCTTATTTTCTTTTTATATTTGTTTATTTCCTTTTTGAAATTCAAATATATATTACAAATACTATATTAACATATTACATATTGGATTGGTTCTGTTTATGTATATTTCTATTTTAATGATGTATGCAAAAAATCATATACTAGTGGTATACAATAAATATTCAGGTCATTTTTAAATAGTATATATAATTATTTGTCTTATATTCATGTATTATAATGTACATATACAATTCGTATATTTCATGTGATAAATACCAAAATTTGATACGTTTAAATTATACCTCTTTTATGAAGTATAAAGCAGTCGTTGTCAAATATAGCACCCAACAAGGTTGGGGTCAAATCCCACAAAAAATATGGGGAGAACTACGTTAGTAGTGAATATTCGACTGGTAATCTTTATTTCCAAAAGAGGGTTGCGGAAAGAGTAAAAGTAAGCAATTGTTTGAGATTTATTTATAACTGGTTGTTTGCAAAGTAATTGTTGTTAGTGTTCAATATTTGAGAGGAAACTAGGACTGTGTTCCCATGATTTCATAACGTAGTAGGTATACACAACTAGTGATCTATCCTGGTGATATGCACGCAAAACTGGTGAAACATTTGAGTTCAGCTAAGGTCCAATCAGCCCACTTAGGAGAATTTCACTTGATTTTTGGTCGGTCTCACAAGTGTCGAATTACTAAACTTAACTAATCATCTCGGATTGATTATCTCTGGTCGGTCTCTTTCACGACCCAACTCGCTGTGAGTGACACCCACCCGAAGACCCCGGATGAGCGGACCCAACACTTAACGATTCTAACAACTCAAAACTAGTTTGCAATAAAATAAACTATCATTCACAATCTCAACACTAGCATAATAAGAATCTGCAAAAAAAACCTCCCTAGACCCTGAAAGTCATCGTACCAAAATATTCTACCAACGTCTAGGACGAAAATGCAACCCCAAAAAGAGAAAGCAAGAGTTTAAGCTCGAAACAAGTGGGCTATAACTAATCATGGACGAAAACAAGGTAGCCCGGAAGAACAGCTCACCCTTGAATCCTGAAATTGCCGGAACTACAAGTGAGGTCGCGTGTCAGCCGTCGAAAGATGTCCTGTACTCACAAAAAGAAAAGCAAGTGCAGAATCAGTACACAATCACCGTGTACTAGTAGGATCCTCGGCCAGCTCTAATAAGCAAGATATGAATAGTAAACCAAAGCTGAGTAAAGCGAAGTAACCATGTAATACAAGTCAACAGTATAACTAGACTACAAGTCTCTTCCTTAACTTATCAACCACATGTAACCAAACCACTGACAAAACCCAGTGACCATAAACATATATTCTTTTCACACAACCTGGACCCACCAAAGATCCCTAGGACACCACCTATGTTTTCAAAATGCAATTCCGGTCTACACTAAGATCAACCTCACATTTAAATATAATCATCCGGCCTCTCATGGACCATATGCAATAATCACAAACAAGAATACAACCCGATCCACTCATGGAACCATCGATAAAATACAATCAATGCAAGAAAATCAAACCTGTATCAGACGTGGTACCCGAGACAATCATTATGAATCTCGTACCAGGTGTGGTACCCAAGCTAATCGATATTATTCCCGTACCAGGCGTGGTACTCGAGCCAACTAATATGTAACCTATACCAGGCGTGGTACCCACCCAAGCCAATCGAATGTCACACACAATCCAACAAGTCAATAAAACAATGAACCACATCACACTTGTAAACCAACAAACAATCAAAGCCAGTTCATTTCACACAATTGACACAGGATAACTAGACATTCATAATCCCGTTCCCTAAGCATGCAAACTCACACAATACTAAGCGATAGTACATGAACACATATTGCATATTGGGAAAATAGTAACCATCAACTACCTCGAATTACTCAAAAGCTCTACTCGACCAGAGCCTTCCCATTTTCTGAAGCCCTTGCTTGTTCTTGGTCTAAAATGATTACAAGATACTAAAATCAGTCCACATGGCCTACTAATTACCCAGATTATGCAAAATTCCAATCCCCAGGCCAAACTATGATCATTCCACCTATTCCTGGGCTTTCCCACCATTAATTCACCTAAGTCTATTATTTTTACGGATACATTTAGACAATTATGGAAAATTGATCATAACCCAAAAATAATATTCAAGACCCAATAACTTCTACGCCCTAGAATCCCCTTTCCCACTGATTCTACCATTCCTAGGTCAATGAAAACCTTCCCCCAAGTCCACAACTAACAATTCTACAATATAGGAAAGATAGCATTAAGTTAGGGGAGTGAAATCCTTACCTTTGGGATGAAAAATGATGAAGAACGGAGTTGAAATCACCCAAATCGCCCTTTCCATTCTCCAAAACGCTCTTGAGGAAAACTGAATATTTTGGGGAAGTTTCTGCATTAAATTCTGACTCAGTCTTCTATAGCAGTCCGCACTCTGCTATAGCGGTACCACCGTAGCGGTACCACCATAGCAGAACTGACCGCTATGGCGGTGCTGACCGTTGTTGACTTTAGCTATAGCGGTAATTTCTCCACTATAGCGGAGGTTGCGATAGCGCAATGTCAACCGCTATGGAGGTTGACATGGGACAGAAAGAGTAAAATTCCCCAAAAGTGCCCATTTTACAACACACCATAATTCCCGACGTTCTGGAATAACCCCTTCACATCAACCTCGATACCGGGAGTTCTACTTACCCGAATTCGTTGCTGAAAAGTCCCTCGGACTCCTTTATGTCTTAGCCAACGGAAAAACTAGCTCACTACAAGACACATTACCCAATCCTCACTCGGATTGCCCTAGACCATATCTTGCTCAGAAACCGTCCGGGACTAGCCTAGCCCAAGATTTCTAACTCCCAAACTGAAAGTTTTTTAACTCGAAACTTGACACGAAATGTTTACCCACAATGACGGACCCGGTCGTTACAGTCTCAAATCATTAGATAAGGGTTGGTAGCCTCAAATTTCTGTTGTTAATCTCTTTTCCTAATCTATTACCTCCTTGGTCTTGCAAGTAATGATTAATGATGGATTCAAACGTTGCGCACCATTAAAAATCAATTAAAGTAAAGAGATTAAGAATACATGTATGATCACCCTTCAAGAATCACCAGTGTTTTAAAAGGCAGTTGCGGGGAGAGTCCCTAGGCGAGGAGTAGCCAAAACACATCGAGGCATTGGTGGAAGGTAGAAGTATCAAAAGGCGTACATCCCATAATTTGGGCCGTTAGCCTAAGCGTGAGGCGAATGCTGAGGCGAACGCCCTTAGGCGTTAGCCCCGAAAATTACTATCAATTAAAATAATTTTTTTACTATTAAGTCCCTAATTTAAGCTCAATTACTAAAATATTTAATTGCTAAACTTAAATAATACTTAAATACTCAAAAGTAAAATAAAAGTAGAAAACTTAAAACTCAAACTTTTAGAAGCATATTGAATATTTACTTATAATGTACTTTTTTTAGACAAATTTATATTTTTTAGGACATATAATGATTTATTATATGAAAAGTTGACTTTATATATTGTATGTATTATGTTGTTATGGTTAGTTTTTTTTTGTTGAAGCAGTTTTAGATACATCTTTCACTAATTTTTAATTCTTTTTTGTAATTTTTATGTAGTTTTACCCTTTTTTTGTTATTTGTCTATTTAAAATATATTTTTTTAATTATATAAAATTTATAAAATATTAAAAATTAAAAGATCATGGGACTTACGCCCCATCACCTCGGGGATTACGCCTTGCCCGTAATAGGTAAAATGCCTCGCCTCACGCCCCCGCCTTTTAAAACACTGAAAATCACTAATTGTTTAACCTACATTTGTTAATTCATCATGGTTCCCACAATCTTATTTATAGCGTTTAGATACTCATGCTTGAGAGATTCATAGTATTATTGATAAGAATAAACTTACTTGTAGTAACCCTAAAAATCCAAGAACAAGCGTTAAAGCAATCTTCAAGAATCAAGAACAATGAAAGAGTTTTGTATTAATCCTCAAAAATATGTAAAACCAAGTCAACAATGTCGAATATATCGAGTAACGGGTAAAAGAAACCCTACAGAAGGTATTTATAGACATAAAATTTGAATCCTAAAAAAACTAGGAAATTTGACTTCGGCACTTTGCATGACCCGTCCCACGGCCCATTGAGGTTGGCCGTCAGATTCTCTTTAATTGCTGTACTCAGGTTCTGCCTTAATTACACGGTGCAAGACTACAGCTCGTGGCAACCCGCGTGGCCCGCTTTTCTATCTCTTTCTCACAGTCTAGCCTGACGGCTCGTGGCAAGTCCTACGGCTCACCGCAGGCGGCCGTTGGCTGAAGGTTGACTTCATAAACTTCACTAGACCATTCTCATGATGGGACCTGACAGCTCGTGGCCCATACTACGATCCATGGCAATCAACCATCGAGTGTAATGTACTTGTTCAAACTCTCTGGATCGATCCCACAATGGCTCCCATGGCCCGTGGAGCTTCTCACAGCTCGTGAGGCACTATTTTATACCAAAACCCATCTCTTTTCTGCCCGAAGTCATTTTTTCTGCACATGTAGCAAACGAGCATCATATCTTAATAAAATACACTTAAGAACTCCCCAAATCCTAAATTTTAAGAGTTAAAAGTGCCTTAAAATCCCGACACATCAACACCCCCAACATAAAATGTTTACTTGTCCTCAAGCAACCAAACAAGACTCAACTACGATGCTTAGGCAATCAATTGACTAGGAAACATGCGGCTACTTTTACGCACACTTGGCAACATACGTTTTCAACATCTTACCCTTCTTTTTCATTAGAAACAGCTGTGCCGATGTTCAATGCACTTCAAGCTAACACTGAAGGATCAAAGAATGACATTGCGCTATTTACAGACAACCCATCATACACCAGTGATACGCAACATCACAAGTAGCAATTATATAACGTTATCCTAGTGCCCTCCCATATTAAAGAACATACCTAACACATATATGTATTAAAAAATGGGATGGATCATCAAAGTGCGCTCACTCTCACAAAGAATTTCAAATGGTGCATGTGCAGATACCATAGGATTGGCCTTATTTTCTACGCTACCATCATTAGACAGTTAGATCAGGATGACTATTGGACTTTGCTTGGCTTGTAATGTAGGCTTAGGGATGAGTATGGTAAATTTGGATAAGTGACTCAACCCTCCTCAGACACTATACATTTCTTGACCTTACTTCTCAACCATTTTTCTTCCTTTCCCTAACTTCATTTCAATCGGCTCGGGTGTGGTTTTCTTTCTAATTTTTTCACTCCTTTTCCTTTTTGTGCTTGAGCTTTTTCAGCATTTTTCATTATCTTTCTTCTTTTTTTCTTTTCAAGCTTACCACACCCCATTTCAATGATTATTTAACTTTTTCTCTCTTTCTCTTTTTACCCAACTTTCCTTTCAGCTTTTTCTAATGTCAGCCACCCTCAACTTAGGCGATTTGCCTAAGTTGAAGCCTAGTATCCAAGGAGGGATCAGAACCAAACAAAGAGGGTCTACTTAATGGGAAATTGGATGACTATCAGGCTAATCAAAGAAATGGCTACAAGTTCAAAGTAGGGATCTAGGGATATACATGTCATTTGGTTGGTCATTTTGGGTCTGAGTGGCTTCTACAATAGAGGCCTATGATCCTTTCCTAACCCTTCTATCCTCCGACAATAGCAAGACTAACCGCGCAAGTTCTAGATTATACACACAGAGTAAGAACTGAGCTAAAATACGTCACACGCACATGACACAGGATTACATTACCAACTACTATTCATTCAGTTGGCACCCCAGATTAACAAGAATTATCAATTTCAATACGCGCAATGTCAAAAATTAAGCCTAACAAGTTAACACATCAATCATGAGGCTCATACAATTTTTTTGGAAATGTCTAAATTTTTTCACAAAATAGTTCATGTGTGCCAGTTTATATCAAGCCGAAGTCCTCCTAGATATATCTATCTACCTAACACATCAAACATCCTAAACATGCTGGTTCAATTGAAACAAAAGTCCTCGGGGAAAGAACACAACAAGAAAACCCCAAGGACGCGGGTACTTGGGTCCCTTGGATTGCCTCTCAAGCAGCGCCTGATTTAATATTGCAGTATTATGCGTGTATCTTGGTTACTCAAGACTTTACCAAGATGCACTCTAGACTGACCCCACCCTACCAAAAAGTCATAGATTGTCCCTAATCCACACAAAATATATAAATGCGAGGGAAGCAAGAACATACCTGTGATGCCTACGCGCCAATGCCCGATGTAGATGACGGGGTCGATGGTATAACTCTCGTAGAACTCTCGTCAATAGTAGTTATAGGTGCAACTCTCTCAACAATATCAGTATCACCAACTGTGCCAGTCTCTGGCACTCTCATAATAGGGTCTACAAAAATTTTAGTACCAGCTGGTACTCCACTGCCTGATGCACCTCTACCTATGGCGTCCACATGAATCTGCTGCTTCGCTAAGAACTCTTTCATCTTTTCTGCGAGGCCCTTTTTTCTATTTTCTCAGCTTTTTTCTATTACTTAGCTCGCTCGGCCAGACTCAAATCAGTGTCATCATTATCATCCCTCACTCTCTTACTGACTGCTGACTTTACAAAGGACCATAAGTCAATCAAAGGCTTATTATCCTCCAGAATTTCCATCGGATGCTCACTAAACACAGACGTGGTCCGTTCTTGTTACTCAACCATCTCATCTCGCAATTGGGCCAGCTTCTCATTTACCTTTGTTAGATATGGGGCAGCCATCTCGTTCAGTCTTGCATTCACCCTTTCTTTCATTGCATCGATGCGGCCATGCAAAGTCTTAAAATGGGTAATGGCATTCTCAATGACACCATCCACAACTGAATGGAACTGATCAGCAAACTGCTTAAGCTAACACTCGAGCCATACTATTTTTTTCACCATTTTACCAAAGTTGACCAGAGTGAGGGTGTAGATGGATATCAGATTTGAGAGAAGGACGAGCAACAATTTTTGAACCTGCAGCAGAGGTGAAAGGGGTAGTAGCTATTGTAGGGACTGAGATATCAACCCCACGAGGAGTTAGCATTGCTCCACTGTAGGGGCATCCCAAAGCAACATCAACCTTCTCCCCTGTGGCTATGGGGGTGTCCTCATTCAAACTCCCTTATCGTGATGGCAATGCTGCAATAAATGGTGCCATGTCCGGAGGCAAACTGAAAGCATCATTGATTATTGTAGGCTCCGCTGACCTAGAAGTGTCCCTCAACTGTGTATTAGTGGCTTGTTTTCATCTTTTGACTTGTCCAGATTATGTGTTTCTACGAAAGATTCAAGTAATGCTTTCCAAAAGGCAATCTCTTTTGCCCCTTTTACTTTCCAACGAATATTTTCCCTGTGGTTTGAGTCCTTGCTTTGGAGGACCAAGGTTGTTCCAGGCTCTTTGGTAGTATCCAAAGTCTTACTTTCTTCTATACTACTTTTAGTGATAGAGTCAGACTCCTTATCATTAGATACTGGTATAGCAATGAGACTTACCCCCATAAAGATAGCTGACCCAAAAGATTTATCTTCCCCCTCTTCATACTGGGGAGAAGTGTGTGCCTACCCTGGTGTCTTAGTTGATTGACGAATTAAGGGGAATGGGTCTACCGTGTCCATCTCATCCTCAGGATTGGTGGCTTGATCCTTGAGTTGTGAAGGAGTTGTTCTTTTTTGCTTTTCTAGGCCCCCTCATTGTAGTGGAGTTTGCGGAGCCATGAGTACTTGTAGGCAACAAGATCAGTCCACATGAAATAGGGAGAAGACAAAAAAACAAAAAAACTCTTATACATCCCACAGACCGTGGTGGGTCCGATAGCCCATGAAGTGCATTGTGGGATGGCTGATAGCCCATTGGGTCCACCGTCAAAATAGAACAGTGCACTCTTGAGGCCATTTTCATCTTCCTAGGGTCTGGATCTTAGCTCATGGAAAGTCCCACGTCCCGTGGGACCAGACTATGGGAATACGACAATGAGTTTTAGAGGTTCATAATCTTTCCCATGGCCAAACCCCATGGTTCGTGGATTACTCCATGGCCCGTAAGCCTTGCCCATGGAAAATTGGCAGAAAGGTATTACTCTTGAAATGAGGCTAGAAGCTTGTTTCTTTTATTCACCACTTGAGGTTACGAGCTTTACGGGGCATAAGTCTCAGTAGTTGATGAAGCAAACAAGCTTAAGACCTATTTCATCACTGCCACACATAATCACATCAGTACAATCATAAAAAATACGCGAATGCAATCCTCCCGTCATTTCAATTCTAAGGATTCCTCAGATGAAACTTTAATTTTTAACATTTTTAACACAATTGTTGGGAGTGGGCCGACAAAATGGCTAACAAAATTTGTTTCCAAACTTACGATGCCGTAATTCCCTCCGACTCAATGGGTGGGACCACCCAACTAACGTGATATGCAATTTTAAGCACAACAACCAACCCCTCAACAATTTTTAGCAACCTAAAACATCAACTGATCCCCAAACAAGTTAAACATGAAGACCATTTTCAAAATATCTCAATTTAATCATAAACTCAACCCTAGGGTTCCACTATTCATAGGATTTCGATTTTAATTTTAAGGAACCCATAGAAGAAGAAAAACTCAAACAAGGTGTTAATTCGATACCTTAACGGAGAGATTCCTGAGCTTGACAAGATGCACAGAGGTTTAAACTTCTGCGTGTGTGCTCACCCGACACGTTAGTAATAGTGGTAAAGGTGATTGAGTATTTTAATGGAGGAAAATGCATCAGTTATGGAAGAGTAAGGGAGATACGTGGGCAAAAGAGTGGGAGTAATTAGAGTGAGTTAATTAAAATTTGACTTCAATTGAATGAGGTCTTCGCTCTTTTAAATAGTGTCAAAAAGAGGAATTTTTTTCGCCAGATCGGGTCACGCTTGGTAAATGGATTCATTTAAAATTTATCAACCCAGGCCACGATGAGACCTCACATCCCATGGGAAAAATGATGGCCTACACCATGGACCCCTTACATGGGCATTGCAAATTGAACTCCCACGGCCGTCAGAGACATGATGGCCCGCCATCTAGCTTATGGGAATGGCACAGTGGAATACCCTTAATTTTTTGAGCTGATGACATGCGCGATGACCCGTATGGTGCGTGATGGTCTATGTGGTGCCCGATGACCCGTGGCACACATCGTCAGTTTACTCCAGTAGCCTTTTTCATAAGAGACTCTTTTGCATGGATACCTCCCACGTGCCATGGGCTTTGTGATGGACCATTGCATAGGACGTAGAAACCTATTTTTCTCCAATTCCTCTATATTTCAGTTTTTTCTGTTCCTGCACACTTCAACACACGTCAAAAAATTTTCACCACTGAATTTATCTTTAAATACACTTGCTGCTATTGTGTTTGCTTTGAAAATTTGGAGGCATTACTTATACAGAGAAAAGTATAATATATTTACTGATAACAAGAGTTTGAAGTACTTGGGTACATAAAAAGAGCTGAACTTTAGAAAATAGAGATGGCTTGAACTCATCAAAGATTATGACTGCATAATTGACTATCATCTGGGAAAAGTCAATGTGGTTGCAGATGCCCTAAGCCGTAAATCCTTTGAAAGTTTATCTTTAAGTCCCTTGCCCTTGCTTCTTGAGTTAAGAGACATGAATGCTTGTTTTGCACTCAATTTTTATAGTTCAGTTGTTGCTAATTTTAAATACAAGACAATATTACTTGAACAGGTGAAAGAAGCACAAAAATTAGATGAGAAAATTGACCAAAGAAGTGCAAAATGGGGAGAAACTTGATTTTACAGTAAGGGAGGATGGTGTCCTATTTTATCAGAATAGGTTATGTGTCCCTAATGATGGAAATTTGATGAGAGAAATTTTGAGCGAAGCACATACTTGACCTTATACAATGCATCCCAGAGGCACAAAAGTGTATCAAACCATCAAAGAACACTATTGGTGTAATGGTATGAAAAAAGACATTGTAGAGTTTATTGCAAAATGTTTGGTTTGTCGAAAAATAATGGCTGAACATCAAGTCCCAGCTGGTTTGATACAACCCTTGTCGATACCAGAATGGAAATGGGAGAGAATAACTATGGACTTTGTTCCTGGACTTCCTCACACTCAAAGAAATAATGATTCAATTTGTGTTATAGTGGATAGGCTAACAAAGAGTGCTCATTTCTTGTCAATCAGAGTGGATTACTCATTTGAGCATTTAGCAGAATTGTACATCAATGAGATTGTGAGACTACATAGGATTCCCATTTCTATTTTATCTGATCGAGACCTGAGGTTTACATTTAGATTTTGGGCAAGCTTGCAAGAAGCTTTTGGCACTAGGGTGAACTTTAGTACTTCTTTCCATCCCTAGATAGATGGCCATTCTGAAGGGTAATACAATTTTTTTTGGAAGATATGCTTCGAGCCTACATTATTGAGTTTGAGGGTAGTTGGGACAAAAAATTAGCTTTGATAGAATTTTCTTACAATAATATCTACCAATCAAGTATTGACATGCCTCCTTATGAAGCTTTATATGGAAGGAATTGTCGAACTCCTCTTTGTGGAGTGAAGGTGAAAAGAAACTTATTGGTCCTTAGATTGTATAACAAATGGAAGATAAGGTAAGAATAATCAAGAATCATCGAAAAATTTCTCCAGATAGAGAAAAGTCTTATGCTGATCTTACGAGGTATGAAATTGAGCACCAAGTTGGCAAAAAGGTATTTTTAAAGTTTTCTCCATGGAAGAAGATTATGAGATTTGGACAAAAAGAAAAACTTAGCCCTCGATTTATTGGACCATATGAAGTACTTGAGAAAGTTGGACCAGTTAATTATAAGTTAGCTTTTCCACCTGAGTTAGATAAGATCCACAACGTCTTCCATTTTTCTATGCCTAGAAGATATTACTCAGATTTATCTCATGTTCTCCCTGTTGAATCCATTAAGGTTAATCCTGATTTGACATATGAAGAAGAACCTATCCAGATCTTAGCGCATGAAGTAAAACAACTTAAAAACAAGAGAATTCCCTTAGTAAAAGTACTTTGGAGAAATCATGCTGGCAAGGAAGCCACTTGGGAGCGAGAGGCAGACACGCAAGTCCAATATCTACAGTTGTTTTGGGACTAGAATCAGGTAATTTTGGGACTAAATTTATTTTGGGGGGAGAGATTTGTAACACCCAAAAATATCTAAGCTAACATTTGCACTTCAATAGACTATTCCTTGATAATAAGAACACCTACTTCACGTTTTCTAAACTCGAATATTTGCGACATTTGAAAATTTACTTGCCTAAGAGTGCGATGGTATTATAGGAAATATTCTCGGGGTATTTACGTAAACTACTAAAACTATATTTATCTCATAAACAATAGTAAATACATGAGATATTTAACATTTGGAGCAACCAACTCTAACTTTTAGGCAGCCACCTTTTTAATTGATATATATCCATGTGTTGTGTGTAATATATTACACCTCTTCTCCTTATTTCATTTCCTAACTCTTAAGAAACCTCTACACACTCTTCTCACCAGATTATCCTAGCTAATCAACCATCAAACCTTGTTCCTTTTGGCTAAAACTCAAGGAAGCACCATCCCTTGTGGTAAGTCTGCAAACTCATTTTTGAAACTATGTAGCTGTTAGTACTTTTAGAATATCTAGTTGTGTAGAGGTTAGTTTTGAGTGAAAAAATATGTTCTGAAAAGCTAACACATAGATCTACAACTCTTATATTTATGTTAAAAGCTGTTTTTGCTGTTACAGGTTCGAAAAAGGGAACACAATATAGAGAAGATTTGGCCCAGTTTTTATAATTTAGAAACCTTCTACGTACTATTGTTAGTATTTTGAGTATTACCTTTTTAAAACATATTTTATAATGGTTCTTGACCCCTTGCGATCCTAAGACATGTATCTACAGCTTTTGTGAAGGCTACAAAGCCTACTTTTGTTGTTTACCTATTCAAAACTGAGTCACAACACAAGGCAACAAGCTATCCAGATTTACTATTTTAGGGATTTGGTGTGATTTGCATAAACTAGGCTCACTTTTGATGTCTATCTTGTTCTTTTTCACCTGCTGAAATCATTGAATATTAAATGTGTATTTGATTTTATATTAAAGGTGCTTATACTCTTGTACAATCTAAAGGAATTTCTTTGAGGAAGTTGACGTATTTGTTGGTCTAGGATTTGAACTCTTCAAATTGTGGTAGGACTGTTTATGTGCTAAAAAGCCAAGGTTTGTGTATAAACTTGAACTTATGCTCTCATTACTTGCTGGAGCATTTTGATACTGTCTTGGAACTTTTATTTACTTTCTCGTGACCTTATATCATCATATTGGTATTTTTGAATTATTGTGAGATATTCGTTAATTTGCCCACTTGTACGGATTGCTCGATCATTCTGCATTTTTGTTGGGACTTTGTCCTTCTTATGGCAGTGATTATGTCATTGTATCGGCATATATCTTGATTCGTATCTTTGACCATCTTGACTTTGGGTTTGTGGTTCGTCTTAATTATGGAAGTTATCAATTTAAGTACGAACTAGAAAGCCATTTTTAACATGGTTCTTGATTCTCTTAATTATTAGGTTTTGGTGCTACTTGATATAGGGCTTCAGTCTTTCTTGATATTGGATTATGCTTGGTGTGATGACCTGACATATATTTATTGGGCAAAAATTATTATTTGACATCTCGTGAAATAGTTCTATGAGCTTTCTTGACACTTGAGCTTTAAATGCCTATTTCTATACTTGTAATATACTTGTTTACTTGATATTTATTTATATGTTACATTGAGCTACCAATAGTTTAGAAGGAAATTGGAGAAATCTGTGGCTCCAAGTCCAAACTTTATACACCACTAAACTTTATACTTGGCAATAGTTATTTTCTATCGTAGGTGACGTTTGAGAGAATGATTGAAGAGGGCCACTTGAAATAGATTTTTTTGGAGATTTTAGAAGACCACGTATGCTTATAGGCATCTACATTTTATAGTAATTCTGGGACTTGTACATGATCCATATGTTGCACCTATATATGTAAAGTTTGGAGGCTTATTTTATCATAATACTATAAATTATAAACTTGAATTTAGTGTCGCATTGGTTGTTTTGAGGTGTGTAAACCCAGGTCTTGTAATACATTAAAGACACATTTGGTTTGTAATTTATGTAATGAAAGAAACTAGTGTTTTTGTTTAGCATTTGGAAGTTCGAAGATGATGTATAGAATGATCTTGCAGTTATGTTTAAATGAAAAAAATATATTTCCATAAGGTACCTGCTCGATTGAAAGGTCCTCTCATCATAAGTGGGAACTCTTATATTGTTTTTACTCAGGATTATATGAATTAGTAAATGTCAAAATATTGCACCTTTAACTCTTTTTAAATGGGCTAATTTTGCTAATAAACAATGATGAATATGCCTTAAATTAAGCTCTTTTAAACATTATAAGTATTATATTTGTTTTTGTTTTTGAAGTGGCATCCTCCCAAGAGGGTCTCTACAAGTATTAGTATCAGAGCCTTAGGTTTGTCGTTTCAGAACTTTTGTTTGTTACTTGTTAGTACATTTGTTTTTTTAAAGACTTCTTAGATAATACCCTTTTCTTGCATATTTGGATTATATGTTTTGTTGAATCTATTGTGCATATGCATCATGTACCTGTCCCCAATGCAATGTGATCTTCCCTTTTGAAGGAAATAAATTATGGCCTCTTCTTCTACTAAACCTATGGGAGTCGTGAGGGTTCATGTAACTCTATTTTCCAACCTCACTTACTAGAAGGGGTTGAAGAACATCATGCTGATCATAATTACCCTCATACTAGTGGATCTGAAGTTGGAAACAATCAAGGTGTGAGAGTTGAGCCACATCCTCATATGGGTCATAGTGCTCCTGTTATGAATCCTCATTTTCAACAAATGACTGATTTCTTTCATCACTTGGCTGGAGCAATGCATGACCCTAATAAAATGAATTACGATAAAATGAGAAAAATGGGTGGAATTGAGTTCGCAGGCACTATTGATCCTACTGATGATGAACAATGGCTTCAGCGCATGGAGAGGGTATTTGAAAAATTAGAGTGTTCGAATGTTGCCAAATTTAAATATGTTATCTCACTGTTACAAAAAGATGCTTATGCCTGGTGAATAAGTGTACTAAATGCCAAAGCAAAACCTCCAGTTCTTACTTGGGATGATTTTGTTAAAGAATTTCAAACGAAGTATGTACCACCGGCTTATTGTGATGCAATGAAAAAGGAGTTTCTGAACTTAAGGCAACTGAGCATGTCTATTGCTGAGTATCAACAAAAGTTTCTCAGGCTTTCTTGTTATGCTAGAGGTATTATTAATGAAGAGAAAGATAAGTGCAGGCACTTTGAAAACGATTTGAATGATTCTATCCAAAAGAATGTGGCGATCCTACAACATGAGAAATTTTGCAAACTGGTTTCAGCTACCCTCATTTGGGAAGGAGTTAATAAATAAGAAGTGAGTAGAAATAAAAACAAATTCTGAAGGCCTAAATTAGATTATGAAGATCCATCCAAAAGAGGTAGGCTTGATGATTCCAGGGCTGGTAGTATTACCAGGTTAGCTCAACATAAGCAAAACATATCAAATTTTTCTACAGCTTGCACTCCAAATTATGGTCAAGGCAAGACTCGCGTACCCACTTATGCACAATATGGGAAGAATCACTATGGTACTTGTAGGAGGGATTTTGGTGCATATTTTAATTGTGGGGACTTTGATCATAAAGTTAACCCTTCTCTTTCTCTGCGTACTGAAGGCTCACTTAAGAAACCTGCTACTAATCTTCCTGAAGACAATAGAAGTGCAAGATCTAGAAACACACAAACAGTGGGTCCAAGTCGAGCTAATCAAGCTAGTGGGTCAAGAGCAACTGCAAGAAATTATGCCATGAGGCAGAGGGATGACCAAGATGGATCGGACATGGTTGTCAGTAAATTTCACTTATTTGGCTTATGTTTTGTTACACTATTTGATCCTGGTTCTACGCACTCCTATATTTGCTCATCACTTGTTTTTCCTGAAAATGTGAAATTTGTGAGACTTAACTATGATGTTCTTGTCAAAAGTCCTCTGGGTTATCAGGTTGTTTGTAATCAGATTTATCGAGATTGTCTCTTCATGATTCAAAATCCAGTCTTCCCTGCTGATTTTATTGAAATGTATTTCCAAGACTTTGATGTTATTGTCGAGATAGATTGGCTTCTTAAATACCATGCAGTGGTGAATTATAGGTTAAAGCGTGTGAATTTTAAAGACTCAAT
This sequence comes from Jaltomata sinuosa, assembly GCA_003996215.1. Classification (NCBI taxonomy): domain Eukaryota; kingdom Viridiplantae; phylum Streptophyta; class Magnoliopsida; order Solanales; family Solanaceae; genus Jaltomata; species Jaltomata sinuosa. The sequence continues at coordinate 101,139 of QJPP01006939.1, forward strand.
ATTTTCACACATCATTGTTCAAGGTGAAAGATCATTAACATCTAATATAATTTCGGGGGTCCTTGCAAGAAAGATGATTTGTCAAGGTTGTGATGCCTATCTTGGTCATATAGTTGATACATATTTGGAGAGTCCTAGCCTTAAAGACATACCTATGGTGTGTGATTTTCCTAATGTATACCCTGAAAATCTTCGTGGGTTGCCTCCAGAAAGAGAGTTGAATTTCTGATAGAGCTTATTCCCGGAACTACGTCTATTTCTATCACTCCTTATAGAATGGCTCCAGCAGAATTGAGGGAGTTGAAAGTTCAATTGCAAGAACTTCTTGAGAAAGGTTTCATCCATCCTAACATTTCTCCTTGGGGAGAACCTGTCTTATTTGTAAAGAAGAAAGATGGCAATCTTAGGCTTGCATTGACCGTAGACAATTGAACAAGATAACAATCAAGAACAAATATCCACTGCCTAGAATTGATGATTTATTTGACTAGCTGAAGGGTGCTAATTTAGTTTCAAAATTTAATTTGAGGTCTGGGTATTACCAACTACGAGTACGAGATCATGATGTTCCCAAAACTACCTTTAGAACTCGATACAGTCATTAAGAATTTTTGGTGATGCCATTCAAGTTAAAAAATGCTCGTGCAATGTACATGGATCTAATAAATCGAGTATTTAATCCCTATATTGATCAATTTGTGATTGTATTCATAGATGATATTTTATATATTCTAAGAATAGTGAATATCATCATAAACACCTCCGTATTATTTTGCAAATTTTGAAGGAGAAAGAGCTTTATGCTAAGCTCTCTAAATGTGAATTTTGGCTTAGTGAAGTGGCTTTTCTAGGACATGTTATGTTAGCTGAAGGTGTGAAGGTGGTACCTAGTAAGATTCAAGCTATTGTTTAATGGAAACCACCCAAAAGTCCAACAGAAATAAGAAGCTTCTTGGGCTTAGCAGGATACTACAGAAGGTTTGTGAAAGGCTTCTGCATTATAGCTTGTGGGAAGTGATGTAGACTTTCTACGCTGACCTTTGGAAGATTTCTTCCCCTACAATTCCAATCAATTTTGGAAGAAAAAGAGAAACTTCTAGCTGATTTCGACTCTCAGACCTCGGTACAACTAGAGGATTTTGGAAACCCTTCTGCTTAAGGTACTCCGGTGGCTAGACGACTTTAGTTCTCAGATGCAGCAACCTCAAACAAGTCCACATTGGCAGACTCAAAGGATTATCAAGGAAATCGAGCTGTTCAAAAGGGCTAGTCTCTTTCCTATGTTCCCTAAGTTATGAAAGAGGGAAAAGTAGTAGTTAATAATGATGCACAAGATCTAAAGGATCAAGCAAAATATTAGAAATCTGCGTTGATAGGTTTTGTCATTGGAGATACTCCCTATTTTAAAGCCTTTGAAGCCTATGTGTCTTCCACTTGGGATTTGTTTTCTAAACCTCAAATCCTTGATCATGCGGAAAGGTATTTCAATTTTTGATTTTCCATAGTAGAGGATTGTTAGATGGTTATGCAGGCAGGACCTTACTCGTTTCGAAATAAACCCTTTGTGATGCAAAATTGAGACATTTTGAGTTTCAATCTGACTGTGACTATGATTCCCCTGTGGGTGGTCTTTCCTGGGCTGCCTGTGGGTTATTGGTTGACTGAGGCTCTTAGCAAGGTAGCCAGTGCCATAGGTCGACCCTTATACACATATAAATTTACAGCAAACATTGATAGGATCGTATTTGCTAGGATTCTTGTTGAAACTGACATTGCACAGCCTCTTCTTGACTCAATTGAGATCATCACTCCAAATGAGAGCTTTCAGCAGACGGTGGATTATGAATGGATACCTTTTTTTTGCAATGAATGCATGAAGTTTGGGAATAATGCTGAGAATTACTGGAGCTTTGAGAATTAAGAAAAGGAGCAAGTGATTTTTCAAGAAATTCCAACGAGAAAAAAGAGAAATAGGAAGAAGAAGAAACAACCCAGACATGAATGGATCGTAAGAACTGTGGAGGATGCATCCCCTCCAACCCACACTGATCATAGTGCCATTGTCTCACCTGGTAGGAAAGGGAAGGAGTAGGAGCTTCCATCTACACACATCTCAATAGCCCAGGGTGACATTGTTGTCCCCTCTTGTATCCAACCAGTGAATAGATTTGATGTGTTGCAGAAGAATAGAGAAGCAGGGGACCCTGTGATCCCACAGAAGCCTCCATGATTATCACCACCTGGAATGTATGAGGGCTTAACCAGTCCTCAAAACAGAAAAAGCTAAAACTCTTTCTGAGTAAAAATAAGGTGGATGTTATGGGGTGTTTGGAAACAAGAGTCAAAGAGAATAAGTCTGGAAATATTGTAAGGAAAATAGCTCAAGGATGGACTGTAACTACCCTCATGCATATAATGGAAGAATCTGGCTAATTTGGAAAACTTCCATACAACTGCAGATTGTTATAATTCATGAGAAGTTCATCCATTATATTGTGGAGGACCCTGCTACTGGTTTCATGGATCATTTCACAATGGTGTATGCACTAAATGAGGCTCAACAAAGGACTTCACTTTGGCAATAACTTATTCAAATAGGAGGAACTACTCAGGGGGCCTGGCTTCTTAGTGGTGATTTAAATAATGTACTGTCTACTGATGATAGAATAGGATCTGCTGTAACTTTGGCAGAAACTCATGAGTTTAAGGATTGTATTGATGCTCTCCAACTAATTGCACTGAGATCTAAGGGATGGCATTATACCTTTTGCAACAAACAAGGTCCGGATACAAGGGTCTATTCTGAGATAGACTAGGCTTTTGGAAATATTAAGTGGCTTATGGCTTATGGGCATGTAGAGGTTGACTATCTTAATCCAGGAGTGTCTGATCACTCCCCCATACTTATTCAAGCCAGTCAAAAAGTTAGCCTCCATCCTAAACCTTTCAAGTTATACAAGATTGTTATGGACCATCAGGACTTCTCTAGAGTTTTAAGCACTACATGGACTAAAGCTTGTCATGATACAAAGATGTTACAGCTGTGGCAGAAACTGAAGAACTTAAAATATGAGCTCAAAGGTCTAAATACCTACCTACCTTCCTATATTCACAGGCTTCACATGGCCAGACAGGGTCTAGAAATAACACATGCACAAATTGCTTTGCAACCTATGTGCCTAAGGTCTATAGAACATGAGAAGAGTTATCTACAAGACATCAGTAAATAGAGAAATATTGAGGAACAGGTCCTGAGACAAAAATCTAGAGTGACCTGGATAGCTTGTGGTGATGCAAACACAAGGTTTTTCCATGCCCAAATAAAGGTTAGAACAAATAGAAACACTACTAATTCTATCTATGACAACTCTGGAACAAACCTGTAGGATCCACTTCTGATAGAGGCTGAATTTATTTCTTTATTTACTCAACTGATGGGGACAACTGTTGTGGAATTACCTAGTCTTAATATTGAGCTCATTAGGAAGGGGCCCTGTCACAACTATAATCAGAAATGTCAATTGATTAGGCCTGTCACTAGTCAGGAGATATTGAATGCAATAAAAGATATGCCTCTGGACAAAGCCCCGGTATGGATGGGTATCCTATTGAATTCTTCACTAAGCACTGGCAAATAGTTCGATCAAATGTAATTGAGGATATACAAGAGTTTTTTCATTCTAGGAAGCTGCTCAGAGCCTTTAGTTGCACAAGTGTTACACCAATCCCAAAAGTTCCTTCTCCCACTATGGTGAAGGATTATAGGCCTATAGCCTGCTGCAGTACTGTATACGATATTATTACTAAAGTTCTTACTAGTAGGATCAAATAGGTCATTGGACAAATAGTCAGCTCCTCCTAAACAACTTTTATTAAAAAAAGGAGCATTATAGACAACATCTTGTTCAGTCATGAATTATTGAAATGGTACAACAGGAAAGGTTTGTTACCAAGGTGTGTGATGAAAGTGGATTTGAGGAAAGATTATGACACCATTCAGTGGAGCTTTCTGAGTAAAATACTGGCTGAGCTTGGTTTTCCACATAAGTTCATAAGCTGGATAATGGTATGCATTTCCTGTCTCTTATTCCCTTGTTATCAATGGTGGACTGGCATAACCCTTTCAAGGTAAAAGGGGGATTAGAAAGGGGGACCCTATGTACCCCTAATTATTTGTAATTACAATGGAGTACCTACAAAGGGAGTTATAAGAATTGAGTCTGCACAAAGAGTTTAAATATCACCCCAAAAGTAAGAGGTTAGGAGTCATGCACATCTGCTTTGCAGATGATCTCCTTATGTTCTGCAAAGTTAAGCTGAAATCCATTCAACTTCTTCAGGATGCCATCAAAAAGTTCTCTGAAGCATCAGGTTTGCAAGCCAACATTGATAAGAGTTGCATTTATGTAGCAGGGCTAAGCTTGAGTTGAAGGAACAAATACTTACTGTTCTAGGATTTCAAGAAGGGGATATCCTTTTCAAGTACTTGAGGGTTCCTATCTCCTCAAAGAAACTCACCATAAGTCAATGCCTCCTATTGGTGGAGAAGATTATAGAAAAGATCACATGCTAAACCTCAAAACTACTTTTCTATACTGGTAGGCTTCAACTGATAAAGTCAGTAATTTTTGGGTTCTAGACTTATTGGGCACAAATCTTTATCTTTCCTAAGAGGACTTTGAAAATGATTGAAGGAGTATGCAGGAATTTCCTGTGGATAGGCTCAACTACAGTATCAAAAAAGGCACTGGGTTCTTGGGAAAAAACTTTGCCTTCCAAAACCTGCAGGTGGGCAAAATGTCTGAAGCTAAACTTGTGGAACTAAGCTGTAATTTTGAATCAACTTTGGGCTATATCAGAGAAAAAGGAATGCTTGTGGGTTAAGTGGGTGCATAGTTACTATATAAAGCAGGAGCCAGTTGATTTTTATGCTATACCTATGAATGCCACATGGGTTATCAGGAAAATTAAAGAGGATAGACAGTATCTCTTACAAGCTGGTACACTAACTGGTGATTTTAGTACTCGACTATATTCTGTGGTCAAGGTTAGGAAGTTCTCTATCGGTACTATGTACTACAACCTTATGCCACATCACCCAAAAGTTCCTTGGAAAAGCATAGCACTTCAGCTGAATATCCACCCTAGACATAAATTTATACTATGGTTGGTTGTATGGAAAAGATTGGCTACTATTGATAGGCTCCAAAAGTTTGGTATTCAAGTACCTCTAGAGTGTGCGTTCTTCAGAACAGGGGTAGAAACCTTTGTCCATCTATTTTTTAATTGTCCTCACACTAGCAAACTGTGGCGCCGATTGCTAAACTGGTTGGGCATCCAAAGAGTTGTTGGTACATGGCAGCAGGAGCTAGATTGGGCATGCAAATAGGGGAAAAAAAGAACAGGATGGGGGGATATAATCAGTTATTTTTTACTATGATAGTCAACACCATCTGGAGATAAATAAATGGCATCAGATTCCATACAAAAAGATATCTATAGGACTCAATCTTCAAGGAAGTTGCTTGCATATTCATGTTAGATGCAGAAACCTGGTGAAGTGGCAGTCATCTCTAGACAGGCTCAATTCAAATCTGTAGCTGCTGTGGTCTGAAGTCTTAGGCTAGTATTTGATTTGCAGTTGTGTATATAATTTTGGCCAATTTTAATTGTATTGTTTTTTGTTCTAGCCAGATAGTTAGTCATCCCCAAGCTATAGGTGTTATTTTTTGGTTTTACTCTTGTAATAGGTACATGTTATGTGATAGCCTGAGTATTTTAACTGCTTTGTCTTCTAGTATGAGAAACAAGTGGTGAACACTTATTTAAATCTGTAATGATTACTTGGTATCAATAAAATTTTTCTTACCAAAAAGAAAAGAAAATTGAAACCACATGAATTGAATTATTCAACTCATGATCTCGAACTTGCTGCTATTGCGTTTGCTTTGAAAATTTGGAGGCATTACTTGTACGGAAAAAAGTGTAATATATTTATTGATAATAAGAGTATGAAGTACTTGGGTACACAAAAAGAGCTGAACTTGAGACAATGGAGATGGCTTAAACTCATCAAAGATTATGACTGCATAATTGACTATCATCCGGGAAAAGTCAATGTGGTTGCGATGTCCTAAACCATAAATCCTTTGCAAATTTATCTTTAAGTCCCTTACCCTTGATTTTTGAGTTAAGAGCCATTAATGCTTGTCTTGCACTCAATTTTGATGGTTCAGTTGTTGCTAATTTGAAAGACAAGCCAATATTACTTGAATTGGTGAAAGAAGCACAAAAATTAGATGAAAATCTAGCAAAATTGACCAAAAAAGGTCAAAATGGGGAGTAACTTGATTTTACATTGAGGGAGGATGGTGTCCTATTTTATCAGAATAGGTTATGTGTCCCTAATGATGAAAATTTGAGAAGACAAAATTTTGAGCGAAGAACATACTTCACCTTATACAGTGCATTCCGGAGGCACGAAAGTGTACTAAACCATTAAAAAATACTATTGGTGGAATGGTATGAAGAAAAAACATTGTAGAGTTTGTTTCAAAATATTTGGTTTGTCAAAAAATAAAGGTTGAACATCAAGTCTCAGCTGATTTGCTACAACCCTTGTCGATACCAGAATGGAAATGAGAGAGAATAACTATGGACTTTATTTTTGGACTTTCTCACACTCAAAGAAATCACGATGCAATTTGGGTTATAGTGGATAGGCTAACCAAGAGTTCTCATTTCTTGGAAATCAAAGTGGATTACTCACTTGAGTTTTTAGCAGAATTGTACATCAATGAGATTGTGAAACTATATGAGATTCTCGCTTCTATTGTATCTGATCGAGACCCGAGGTTTACATATTTAGATCTTGGGCAAGCTTGCAATAAGCTTTGGGAACTAGGTTTTGAACTTTTGTACTTCTTTCCATCCCCAGACAAATGGCGAGACTGAAAGGATAATACAAATTTTGGAAGATATGCTTCGAGCCTGCATTATTGAGTTTGAGGGTAGTTGGGACAAACACTTGGCTTTGATAGAATTTGCTTACAATAGTAGCTACCAATCAAGTATTGGCATTCCTCCTTATGAAGCTTTATATGGAAGGAAATGTCGAACTCCTCTTTGTTGGAGTAAAGTTGATGAAAAGAAACTTATTAGTCTTGAGATTGTGCAACAAATGGAAGATAAGGTAAGAATAATCAAGGATCATTTGAAAATTTCTTCAGATAGACAAAAGTCTTATGCTGATCTTACGAGGCGTGAAATTGAGTATCAAGTTGGCAATAAGGTATTTTTAAAGGTTTCTCCATGGAAGAAGATTATGAGATTTGGCTAAAAAAGAAAACTTAGCCCTTGATTTATTGGACCATATAAAGTACTTTAGAAAGTTGGCCCAATTTCTTATAAGTTAGCTTTGCCACCTGAGTTAGACAAGATCCACAACGTCTTTCATGTTTCTATGCTTAGAAGATATCGCTCAGATCCATCTCGTGTTCTCCCTGTTGAATCCATTGAGATTAATCCTGATTTGACATATGAAAAGAACCTATCCATATCTTGGCACATGAAGTAAAACAACTTAGAAACAAGAGAATTCCCTTAGTAAAGGTACTTTGGAGAAATCATGCTGGCAAAGAAACCACCTAGGAGTGAGAGGCAGACATGCGAATCCAATATCCGCAGTTGTTTCGAGACTAGAATCAGGTAAATTTTAGGATGCAATTTCTTTAAGGAGGAGAGAGTTGTAACACTCCAAAATATCTAAGCTAATATTTTCCCTTCAATAGACCATTCCTTGATAATAAGAATACCTTCTACTTTACGCTTTCTAAAATCGAATATTTACGACATTTGAAAATTTACTTGCCTAAGAGTGAGACGGTATTATAGGAAATTATCTTGGGGTATTTACATAAATTATTACAACTATATTTATCTCATAAATAATAGTAAATAGATGAGATATTTAACATTTGGGGCAACCAACTTAATTATTAGGCAACCACCTTTTCAATTGATATATATCCATATTTATGTGTAAAATATTACACCTTCTCTCATTATTTAATTTCCTAACTCTTAAGAAACCTCTGCACACTCTTCTCACCAGATTATCCTAGCTAATTAACTAGCAAACCTTGTTCCTTTTGGCTAAAACTCAAGGAAGCACCCTCCCTTGTGGTAAGTGTGCAAACTCATTTTTGGAACTGTATAGATGTTAATAATTATAGAATATCTCATTGTGTAGAGGTCAGTTTTGCGTGAACAAATAGGTTTAAAGGTAAAACATAGATCTACAACTCTTATATTTAAGTCAAAGGCTGGTTTGTTTGTTATAGGTTTGAAAAAGAGCATGCAATACATGGAAGATTCTGTGTAGTTTTTCCGATTTAGAAACCTTCTATGTACTGCTGTTAGTATTTTGAGCATAATGTTTTGTAAAAAACATATTTGGTGATGGTTTTTGACCCCTTACAACCCATAAATATGTACCAACAACTTTTGTGAAGACTACAGAGCGTAGCTTTACCATTTACCTATTCAAATATGAGTCACAACACAAGGTAGCAGGTTGTCCAGATTTACTATTTTGGGGATTTGGTGTGATTTGCACAAACTAGGATCACTTTGGATATCTATCTTGTTCATTTTTACCTGCTAAAATTACTGAATATTAAATGTGTATTTGATTGTGTATTCAAGGTGTTTATACTCTTGTACAAACTAAAGAAATTTATTTGAGGAAGTTAACGCATTTGTTGATCTATGATTTGAACTCTTCAATTTGTGGTAGGACTGTTTATGCGCTATAAAGCCAAGGTGTATGTATAAGCTTGAACTTGTACTCTTATTACTTGCTAGAGCATTTCGATTATTGTCTTGAAACTTTTTGCTTTCTTGTGACCTTATATCTCATATTGGTATTTTTGAATTATTGTGAGATATTTATTAATTTACCACTTGTATGGATTGCTTGATCATTCTGCATTCCTTGGGTCTTTGTTCTTCTTATGTCAGTGACTATGTTGCTGTATTGGCATACCTCTTGATTTGGATCTTTGACCATCTTGACTTTGGGTTTGTGGTTCATCTAAATTATAGAAGTTGTCTATTTAAGTACGAACTAGAAAGCCATTTTTAATATGGTTCTTGATTCTCTTGATCATTAAATTTCGGCCCTACTTGATACAGGGTTTAAATCCTTCTTGATATTGGATTATGCTTGATGTGATGGCATGACATACATATTGGGCGAAATTTATTATTTGATATCTCGTGAAATAGTTCTATGAGCTTTCTTGGCACTTGAGCTTTAAATGCCTATTTTCATACTTGTGATATACATGTTTACTTGATATTTATTTAAATGTTATATTGAGCTACCAATAATTTAGAAGGAAATTAGAGAAATCTATGGCTCCAAGTCCAAATTTTATACACCACTAAGTTTTATGCTTAGCGATAGTTGTTTTCTATCTTAAGTGACGTTCGGGAGAATGATTGAAGATGGACACTTGAAGTAGACTTTTTTGGAGCCTTAAGAAGATCACATCTGCATATAGGTATCTACATTTTATAGTAATTCTGGAACTTGTACATGATGTATGTGAAACATGATCCATACGTTGCACCTATATATGTAAATTTTAGAAGCTTGTTTTATCATAATATTATAAATTGTAAATTTGAATTTGGTGTCGCGTTGGTTGGTTTGAGGTGTGTAAATCCAGATCTTGTAATGTATTAAAGCAAAATTTGGTTTGTAATTTGTGTAATGGAAGAAACTAGTATTTTTCTTTAGCATTTGAAAATTCAAAGATGATATATAGTAACAAATGATCCTGCAGTTGTGTTTAGATAAAAAAAATAAATTTTCATAAGGTACATGCTCGATTATTTTTGAAAGGTCCTATCATCATAAGTTGAAACTCTTATATTATTTTTACTCAGGATTATATAAATTAGTAAACGTCAAAATATTTCTCCTTTAACTCTTTTCAAATGGGCCTATTTTCGCTATTGAACAATGATGAATATGTCTTAAATTAAGCTCTTTTAAACGTTATAAGTGTTATATCTCTTTTTTTTCGGAAGTGGCATCCTCCCAAGAGGGTCACTACATGTTGTCTGCTTATGTTGTTGCTCATTTTACGCATGAGCCTTGGGGCTAGTGCTATGGCCGCTGGCCTGCTGCTCGTTGATTTCTTGGCAGTGGGCACTGGACAACGGATGTTTCTCAATCTTCAAAGAATTGTTGAAATTTTTAGTTTTGAAAAGAATTGCTATTAAAATTTATATTATACTTTAGTTGTTAAATTTAAATAAATATCGAAGAATCGAGTGAAAAAGATCAAACTTTAAAAAAATCAAACCGAATCAAATTAGTTTCATATGATATTAGACACACACTAATGAATAGTCTAAAACCAAAGTACCAAACAAAGGTTCAAAAGAACCGAATCAAAGTACCGCACCCTCACCCTAACAGCCTCCTTAAAATGTGATTCGTAGAGCAATTGGGGCAAATGGCATCTCAATGGCAATTGAATTCGGTAAGAAAAATTTGAAAAAAGCAGATGAGTGGGCCTGAAGAAGGTCTAAGATTGTTGAGGCCCGACAATTGCCTAACCAAGTCAACATGGCTAGGGCCATTCGCACAAATATCCCTATTTTGAGGTCAATGAAGCATAACATACAAATTATAACTGTATGTAATTTTTGTATAAATTATATATAAGTTGTATGATATTTTTCAAAATAGATAATTTCGTAAGTTGTATGATATTGGATGAAGCATAACATACAACCTATAACTGACTACATATATAAAGAATAGAATTTTAATACATATTTTATATGTACTTTATCAAAGCTTATACATACCACATGTTTGAAGACACAATTTTATACTAATTTTTATACATATTTTATATGTACTTTAGGAGAATCACAATATACATACAATTTATATGCATATTTTATACATAAAAATTATATGTATTTTTTTGAAATCAAACATGAACGTTTTACAAAATTTATACATTTATATATATATTTCATACGAAATTAATAAATAAAACCATGATCAAGATTCTAAGCTCTGAATGAGATTCTATAATGACTTGTCCAGTCATTATTAAAAGGTACCTCGTTATGAGTAAGCTATTCGTGCGAAGAACGTGTTAGAAAAACTTCTGGGTTGGGGAGTTGGAAATTTTGAGCTAGGCTAGTCTCGAACAAATTCTGAGTGAGGTAAGGTCTAGGGAAATCCGGGAAAGGATTGGGTAAAATTTCTAAGGTTGAGCTAATTTTTTCGATAGCTAAGGCGTTAAGGAGTCCGTAGGACTTTTCAGAAGTGAATTCGGGTGAGTAAAACTCCTGATATCAAAGTCGACATGAAAGGGTTGGTTTAGAACGTTAGGATTTCGAAGTGTGTTGTAAAATGGATAATTTTGGGGCACTTCCCAAAGTTCTGTCCCCTGTCAACCGCTATAGTAGTTGACACAGTGCTACCGTGATGACTACTATAGCAGAGAAAATTCAGCTATAGCGGAAGTCAAAGGTGGTCAACCCACTATAGCAGGTAGCTTCTGCTACGGCGGTGTCGCTATAGCGGTATTTAGGTCGCTATAGCAGAATGACGCGACCAAAAAACCCAGAAACGGGTTTACAAATTCATTCTCTCCCATTAAACCCCAAAAACAGATGGGGGTTACTCCAAAAATCCTCCTAGGCTGCTCCAAGGCCTAAGAGCCATGGGGAGGAGAGATTCTGGCTAAAAGGATAGGAAAGCCCAGATTCGGGCTTGTCAATCATTAGGGAATGCCTTCACGGAGCCAGAAAATGCATCGTGCAGCTACTTGGCGTCCAGGTAGGCTAGGTTCTTTTCATTGAGTAGACTTATACCTGTTTCCATTGCATATTATTGTATAGATGGAAAGGAGAAACCATGCTTAGGCCTTCGGGCATGAAGTCTGGAGGAACATTGTATGATTTGGTTGGTTTATTGATTAGGGATTGATAATGTTGGGGTGATGTGTTTTATTCTAGGTTATTTATGATTATAATGTGTTGTATGATTATGGAATCCTAGGACTATAGTGTCGGGAAGGTTCGGGGAACCAAAAATGCTTTGGATAGTTAAATGACTAGTAAAAGGGGGTCTTTGGAAATGAATTGGTATAAAAAGAGTAGAATAACAAGAATGGTTGAATTACCAAGGTTAGAGGAGGTCTTCCCTAAGTTGTACCGGTCTTAGGAGTAGTCCAAAATTGATGTAGCTACTTGTTATATGTCCGAAGGGTGAACGGGTTTTTTTAGCCTTTGGAAGGGATTCAAGATTGAGTCATGTACCTGGGGTTGGATAGGTGATGGTTATTGTTTTCCCAATATGCAATATGTGTTCATGTACTATCACTTAGTATTGTGTGAGTTGCATGCTTAGGGAAAGGGATTATGAGCATCTGTTGTTTGGTTATTCAGTCTTGTAAAATGAACTTGGTTTTGTTGCTTGTTGGTTTACAAGTATGCTTTGTTCATTGTTGGATTTTGTGTGATATTCGGTTGGCTCGGATACCATGCTTGGTACATGTTACATATTATTTGGCTCGGGTACCATGCCTGGTACGGGATACATATTTGGTTGGCTCGGGTACCACACTTGGTACAGGATACTAATAGTTGACTCGAGTACCACGCCTAGTACATATTCTATACCACACTTGGTACAGGTTTAATTATGTATTATTGACTGTGTTTGTCAAAGGTTCCATGAGTGGACCGAGTTGATTGCTAAATTTGTGATTGTGTAGGTTGGTCCTTGAGAGGAAGAGTGGTTACACTTAATTGTGGGGTTGGTCCTGGGGTGGATCGGGCATTGCATGTTAACACTAGGTGTTGGTATAGGGATCCTTGGTCAGTCCAGGAAGGATAAAAGGGTATATGCTATTGTTACTTGCTCATTGTTTAAGTTGGTTGTTGAACCTGTTTTATGTGGTTGATAAGTTTAGAAGGAAGACTGATAGTCTGGAATTATATTGTTACGGGTCTAATTGTTACTTATTGTTCTTCACATGTTGGGTTCCTGAGAGGCCTGAGATTTATTATTATTTGGCGTATAGTTGGTCCTTGAAGGGTCGGGTTAGTGTGCTTAAGTGACAAGGTGGTTCTTCTGTGAACTGGGTCATATGTTATTAGCATAGATGATGTCCTAGGGATTCTTGTTTGGTTCGGGTTAAGGATATATGTTTGTTGTCACTGAGAATTGTCAAAGTCAGTTAGACTTGTCACGTGCGATTGGTAAGCTAAGGAAGAGACTTGTGGTCTGGCTATAATGTTGGCTGTTGTTACTTGTTGAGTATGGCCCTGGGGGTAATTAGGGTGGTTTTGTACTAGTAGGTGGTGGTACAACGGGTGCGGTCTACGTCACTAAGTAGTGGGGTTTACTCTGAGTTGTTGAGTCATAGTGGTTTACTTGGGTAAGGGAATGATAGTCCAGGTATGGGCATAAATGTCGAGTAATGACAAATATGACTTGGGAAGTCTAGGTGTCAAGGTGACTTGGGAAGTCTAGGTGACAAGGTGACTTGCGAAGTGTAGATGTCAAGTTGACTTGGGAAGTCTAGGTGTCAAGGTGACTTGGGAAGTCTAGGTGACAAGGTGACTTGGGAAGTCTAGGTGTCAAGGTGACTTGGGAAGTCTAGGTTACAAGGTTACTTGGGAAGTCTAAGGGTCAAGGTGACTTGGGAAGTCTAGGTGACAAGGTGACTTGGGAAGTCTAAGGGTTAATGTGACTTGGGAATGTCCTAGGAGTCAGAGCATAGCGTCTCATAGTGGTGGAGTGCACAGCGGAAGGGATAGGCAGGCTTGGGTTGATATTAGGCTTTAATTAAGTGAATGTTGAAGGGTCGAGTATTGTAATTAATTATGCATTTCCCTTGATTTCTTATATGATGGTATGGAATGGATTCGGGTCGACTGATAATGCCTACCAGTAAGTGTATTTGTGCTGATTCTACTCTTGCTATACCTTTTGGGTATAGTTTGGTGGGTCGGTGATGTTTCATAGGTACAGGATGACGGTGATCTTCAGCAACTTCTATTCTTGTTCCATGGTGGGAGCTGTGTCTTCTTACATTTCTATTTTACTCCTGTAGTAGCTCTTATACCTGTCTAGACTAGATCCTAGGGAATGTTGTTTGTCAGTTGTAAGAAATGGGTTACTGTATTCTTTTGTAAATGGTTTCCCTGAATAAAAGGTTGTAATGTTTTCATGTATTGAAAAAGGTTAGTTTTGGTTTTCCTTTTGAATTCCGCATTTACATGTTGGATCGGGTGGTAAGGGCTCGTCTATATAGGTGCATAGAGTAGGCGCCTGCACAGCTCAATAGTTGGGTCATGACAGATGGTATCAAAGCCTAGGTTACTGATCGCCCAGTACATGAGAAAAATGTCGAATAGAGTCCTACGGATTGGTGTGTTGATGTCCACATCTAATCTTTCAAAAGCTATGAAATATTCTAGGAAACATCTCTCTTCTTTCATTCCTTTCGTACGGTTTGTTACTTGCTTGTATGGGTTGAGTCTAATTGGTATCTCGACAGGAAAAAAGATGTCGTTTGACTCCGATTGAGATGACACAAGTAAGGGAAATTGGAATCAGGAAGGTTCCAATTGGTATCTGGCCGGGAAGGCTATGTAAAGGTATGGATGGATCAGCTAACGGTCATCCATAAGGCGAATAAAAGGTAATGAAACTGATTTAACTGAGTGTTGAAGCTTGAGACTTGAGATTGTGCTTATGTGTATTGATGTTGTTTGAATGAATGCAAATGTGTAGTGTGCAATTGTTTGATTTGCTGTGAATATTATGGTCAGGAAAGGGTCATGACTTGGTTATGTGTTAATGATTAATGGAATTCTTGTTTTGTGAATTCAAGTGGAAAACAAAATTCTAAATGTTGTGCAGGGTCTTATCATTGGTAAAAATGATATATATACTTGTGGAAACTTATGTTTCAAGTGATTGGTATGTGAATAAGTGTAACGACCGGGTTCGTCATTACAGAAAAATCATTCGTGCCAATTTTTAGAGTTAGAAAACTCCGGGTTTGGGAGTTTGAAATTTTGGGATAGGCTAGTCTTGGCCGGATTTGGAGTGAGGTATGGTCTAGGGCAATCCGAGTAAGGATTGGGTTTGATGTCTTGATTCGAGCTAGTTTTCCTTGTAGCTAACATATAAAGGAGTTCGAGGGACTTTTTGAAATTAAATTCGGATAAGTAGAACTCCCAAAATCGAGGTTGACGTGAAGGGGTTGTTTTGGGATGTCGAAAAATAAGTGTGTTGTAAAATGCACTAGTTTTAGAGATTTTACGACTTTCTGTCCCTTGTCAATCGCTACAGCGGTTGACACTCTGCTATAGTGACCTCCGCTGTATCGGTCAGCCTATACCATAGCAGACGACTCTGCTACTGCGGTACCACTATAGCGGAGCGGGCTGCTATAGTGGAGCATGACGGGAATTAATGCAAAAATTTCTCCAAAATAGTTCAATTTTTTTGCACTCGTTTTGGGAAAAGAAGGCGTCGATTTTGGGCAATTTCTACAAGTTTTCCATCGTTTTTCATCCTAAAGGTAATGATTCTACTCCCCAAACTTCGTGATATCTTTTCTATGCTATAGAATTGCAAGGGGTGGACTTGCGGAAAGGTTTGGGATGACCTAGGAATTGTAGAATCCGGGGAAAAAGGCTGATGATCCTACCAGTACATGGTGGTTGTGTACTGATACTGCACTTGCTTGTCTTTTTGTGAGTACATGAAATATTTTGGCGGTTGACGCACGACCTCACTTGTAGGCCTGACACTTCGAGATATCAAGGGTGAGCTGTTCGACCAAGCTGCCTTGATTTCCATCTATTTGAGTTGTAGCCCATTTGTTTCGGGCTTAGACTATTTCTCTATTTGGGATTGCATCCCCGTACTCTAGTTTTGGTAGATGTTTTTGGTACGATGACTTTCAGATTCTAGGGAGGGTTTTCCACAGGTTATATTTATTTTATAGCGTTGATTTTAGTATGATTGATTGCTAGTTTACATTTCTGCACACTGGTTTTAAGCTGTTAGCCTATGCTAAGAGTTGGACTCTATTGGTTCGCTCATTCGGGGGTTGGGTGGGTGCCACTCATGACAGTTTGGGTCCTGATAAAGATGGTATCAGAGCCCTAGGTTCGTTGATCTCGTCGTACCAAAATAGATCTAGTAGAGTCTTGCGAAACGATGAGGAGACGTCCGTATTTTTCTTCGAGAGGCTATTGGACTTTAGGAAACTATCTCTTCTTTCTTCCATCATGCTATAACTTGATTCCAATTGGTATCTGGTGATACAAATTGGTATCTGACTCTTTCGCTCTTCTGTCTGTAGATGGTTAACACAAGGAACAATAGAGCTAGACCGGCGGTCCCATCAGCGGGCCCGGCTATCCGTGGTAGAGGCAGGGAAAGGGGCAAATGATGAGGTTGAGCCATACCCACCAGGGGTGGGGCTCAAGCGGCTGCAGGAGCGCGAGAGGCAACCCATCCCCACCTCAAGAGCAGGTTGTCAAAGATTTGAAAGTTTTTGTAAAGGATGAAGGGGTGCAGGCGGAGGCAGAGGCGACACCGGCTGGAGGTGCAGGAATTCCCTCTATGACGCCCGAAGCCTTTCAGCAGGCTTGGAAATTCTTGAGTGGTTTAGTTGGTGCTGGAGCCATACCCGCGGGTATTGCAAATCAGACTCTGGGCACTCAACCAGCAGATCCTACGACTCCCAGGATGGATGTTGCTTCAGGCACAGGTGACTTCTTTAGGCCAATGCTAGGCCCAGTGATGACAGGAAATGAACATGAGATGCTGACCATGTTTCTCAAGCTGAAACCTCCTACGTTTCAGGGTACTGATAGAGAAGATGCTTATGAGTTCATACTGGATTGGTATGAGAGGCTGCACAAGCTGGGCATTGTACAATAGTATGGAGTTGAGTTCATTATATTTCAGCTGCAGGGTGATGCCAAGCAGTGGTGGAGATCTCATGTGGAGTGTCGATCGTCTATTTTTCCCCCACTGACTTGGGAGCAGTTTCACGCTCTTTTCTTAGAGAAGTACATGCCTCGTACTTTGAGGGACCGAAAAAAGGATGAATTCTTGAATTTGGAGCAGGGTAGCATGTTAGTCTCTGCTTACGAGGCAAAATTTCATGCCTTATCTCATTTTGCTACACAGTTGCTGGGTTTCAAAGAGGAGCGGGTTTGGTTGTTTGTCAAGGGTTTGAATACTGAGCTTCAGGTATTGTCTGTGCACATGACTTCTTCAGAGAAAGGCTTCAACAAAGTGGCATATTATGTGAAGAAACTTGAGGGAGTCATGCAGGTGGGGCAGGATAAGGTATTAGCCAAGAAGCCCCAGAATGAGGGAAATTACAGTGGTTTGTACTCGAGGGGTCAGAATCAGCAGGTATATTCAGCCCGTCCTATTCAGTCAGCTATGCCAGGTGTTACAGGTGGTTGTCCGAGAGCTAATCAACAATTTTAAGCTCCTAAGGGCCAGGGATCTTCTTATTTATCTGCTAGCAGGCCTGCACTTGATCATGGTTATTTCCATTGTGGTGATCTTGGCCACTTTAAGAGGGAGTGCCCTTACAAGCAGACCGGTAATCAAGTTCAGCAGCAGCCCAAGGCTATGGTCTCGGCAGGTAGAGGTAGTCATGCTAGAGGTCGTCCACAGGGTGGGCGAGGAAACTTTCAGGGAGGTCAGGGAAACAATGGGAATAGCAGCGCGGGCAAGGGTGTGGCGTAGCCGACCAGGGAAGTTGCTCAGATTGATGATCGGCCTCACTATTACACATTTCTAGGAAGGACCGAGGTTGAGGCATCTGATGCGGTAATCACAGGTACCATTCTTGTCTGTGATAAAATAGCTTCAGTATTATTTGACCCAGGTTTTACATATTCTTATGTGTATATGAGTTTTGCATTGGATCTGGACTTGATATGTGATATCCTTGATTCCCCTATCCATGTTTCTACCCCGGTAAGAAAGTCAGTGATTGTGACTCATGTTTATCGTAATTGCTCGGTTGTATTTGTGGGGTTGCAAACTTGGGTAGACTTAGTAATTCTGGATATTGTTGACTTTGATATTATTTTGGGCATGACCTGGTTATCCCCATATCATGCTGTGTTGAAATGTAACACTAAGACTGTGGCTCTAGAGATTCCAGGTAAGGATAGGCTAGAGTGGAAAGGTGTGTACAGGTCTAAGCCGACCAAAATTATATCATTCGTTTGGGCTAGGAAGCTAGTGAGGAGAGGGTGTTTACCCTTTTTGTCTCATCTCTGGGATGATAGTGTGGAGTCCCCATCTTTTGAGTTAGTTCTAGTTGTTTCAGAGTTTCGAGAGGTGTTTCCTGTGGATTTTCCTGGTATGCCTCCGGACAGGGATATTGACTTTTGTATTGACTTGGAGCCGGGCACTCATCCCATTTCCATTCCTCCGTACCATATGGCTCCGGAAGAGTTGAGGGAACTTAAGACTCAGCTTCAAGAACTCCTAGATAAGGGATTTATCCGTTCGAATGCTTTGCCTTGGGTTGCTTCGGTATTGTTTGTAAAGAAGAAGGATGATAGTATGCGAATGTGCATAGATTACATGTAGTTGAACAAGGTTATTATCCAGAATAAGTACCCTTTACCCCGTATTGATGATCTGTTTGACCAGTTACAAGGCGCGTCGGTGTTTTCAAAAATTGACTTGAGGTCAGGGTATCACCAGTTGAAAATTAGGCTCAAGGATGTTCCTAAGACTGCTTTTCAGACTCGATATGTGCATTACGAGTTCTTAGTGATGTCGTTTGGGTTGACCAATACGCTGACAACATTCATAAGTCTGATGAATGGGGTGTTTAAATCTTACTTGGATTCGTTCATCATCATTTTCATTGATGACATTTTGATTTACTTCAAGAGTAGGGAGGAGCATGCTAAACATCTCTGTATAGTGTTGGACATTTTGAGACATCAAAAGCTCTATGCAAAGTTCTCCAAGTGCAAATTCTGGTTGACTTCAGTTGCGTTCTTGGGGCATGTATCATCAGAACAGGGGGTGATGGTAGATCCCCAGAAGATAGAGGCAGTCAAGAGTTGGGCACGACCTAGCTCTGTGACTGAGGTGAGGAGTTTTGTCGGGCTCACAGGTAATTACCGGAGGTTTGTTAAGGATTTTGCATCCATTGCTACTCACTTGACAAGGCTGACACAGAAAAATTTACCGTTTGTGTGGTCCGACAAGTGCAAAGAGAGCTTCTAAAAGCTCAAGACACTTTTGACCACGACTCCTATTTTGTCCTTGTCGGTTGAAGGTAAAGACTTTATTATTTGCTGTGATGCTTCACATTCTGGTTTGGGTGCTGTGTTGATGCAGGATAGGAATGTGATAGCCTATGCTTCTAGGTAGTTGAAGGTGCATGAGAGAAACTATCCGACTCATGATTTAGAGTTGGCAGTGGTGGTCTCTGCACTTAAGATTTGGAGACACTACTTTATGGTGTCAAGTGTGAGGTGTTCACTGATTATCGCAGCCTGCAACATGTTTTCACTCAGAAGGACTTGAATCTGAGGTAGAGAAGATTGATAGAGTTGTTGAAGGACTATGATGTGACTATTCAGTACCATTTCGGGTAAGGCTAATATGGTGGCAGACACATTGAGCCAGAAAATAGTTAGCATGGGCAATTTGGCTTGTTTGGGAGTGACCAAATGACCACTAGCAAGGGAAATTCATGAATTGGAGTCCAAGTTCATGCACTTGGGTATTTCAGAACAAGGTGGGATTTTGGCCAGTATTGAGGTCAAATCCACATTCATAGAGGAGATAAAGGCCAAACAGTTTCAGGATTCGTAATTGAGCAGGCTTCGGAGCAAGGCAATATCCGAAGAATGCGGGGATGCCACGTTAGATTCTTGCGGTGTGTTAAATTTTAGAGGAAGGATATGTGTTCCTCGGGTTGATGACATAATTCAGAAGGTGTTGGCAGAGGCTCATGGTTCGCAGTATTCAATTCATCCGGGTGTAACCAAGATGTACAGAAATTTAAGGCAACTTTATTGGTGGCCTGGGATGAAAAGGGACATAGCTGATTTTGTGTCCAAGTGTAAGAATTGCCAGCAGGTAAAGTATGAGCACCACAGACCTGCAGGACTACTTCGGAGGATGCCCATTCCAGAATTGAAGTGGGAGAGAATAGCCATGGATTTTGTGGTGGGTCTCCCCAAGACTTTGGGGAAGTATGACTCTATTTGGGTCATTGTTGACAGGCTGACCAAGTCAGCTCACTTCATTCTGGTCAGGGTGTATTATAATTCACAACAATTGGCTAAGATCTACGTGAAGGAAATTATGAGATTGCACGGGGTACCACTGTCCATTATTTCAGACAGGGGAATGCAATTTACCTCCAAGTTTTGGGGCAAGTTGCATGGAGAGTTGGGCACTCAACTCACCTTTAGTACTACCTTCCATCCTCAGACTGATGGTCAGTCGGAGAGGACGATTTGAGTATTGGAGGACATGCTGAGAGTATGTGTGATTGACTTCGGGGTTCACTGGGACCAATTTCTACCATTATGTGAGTTTTCATACAACAATAGCTACCACAATAGTATCGACATGGAACCGTTCGAGGCTCTGTATGAGAGGAGTTATAGGTCACCAATTGGGTGGTTTGAGTAAGGCGATATAAAGCCTTTGGGTGTAGACTTGGTAAGGGAAGTGCAAGAAAAGGTAAAAGGCATTCATACCAAGTTGCTAGCTGCCCAAAGCAGGCAGAAAGAATATGCGGATCACAAGGTAAGGGACATGGAATTTCAAATTGGTGAGCAAGTATTGTTGAAAGTGTCACCAATGAAGGGGGTTATGTGTTTTGGTAAGAGGGGCAAGCTCATCTCTCCGTTCGTCGGACTATTTGAGGTTCTTGAGATCGTAGGGACTATCACTTATAGATTGGCGCTGCTACCTAGTCTATCAGGTGTCCATCCGGTGTTTCACGTATCCATGCTAAAGCGGTACCATGGGGATGGGGACTACATCATCAAGTGGGATGAGGTGTTACTTGATAAGGATCTTCGCTATGAAAAGGAGCCAATTTTGATTCTTGATTAGGATGTACGGAAATTGAGGACAAGGGTGATCAGTATGGTAAAGGTTCAATGGAAGCATCATTTGGTTGAGGAAGCCACTTGGGAAATCGAGAGGGACATGCGGGACAAGTACCCTCACTTGTTTGAGGATACATGTACTACTCTTTTTGCTTTTTACTATCTGTATTTTTGGGTTTGATCATTCAGGGAGTAATGATGGGTAAATTTATATCTGTTGTAACTACCGGGTCCTTCATTATGGGAAAATTATTTGTGCCAATTTTTAGATTTAGAAAACTCCGGGTTTGGGAGTTTGAAATTTTGGGCTAGGCTAGTCTCGGCCGAATTTGGAGCGAGGTATGGTCTAGGGCAATCTGGGTAAGGATTGGGTTTGATGTCTTCATTCGAGCTAGTTGTCCTTGTAGCTAACACATAAAGGAGTCCGGGGACTTTTAAAAATCAAATTCGGGTAAGTAGAACTCCTGGAATCAAGGTTGACATGAAGGGGTTATTCCGGGACGTCAGAAAAATAAGTGTGTTATAAAATGGACTAGTTTTAGAGATTTTACGACTTTCTGTCCCATGTCAACCACTACAGTGGTTGACATTCTTCCATAGCAACCTCCGTTGTAGAGGAGAAATTATCGCAACAAAAGAAATCAACGTTGGTCAGCCTCCACCATAGCAGATGACTCCGCTACAATGGTACCGCTATAGCAGAGCAGACAAATATAGCGGAGCGTGATGGAAATTAATGCA
The DNA here is from genome assembly GCA_003996215.1 of Jaltomata sinuosa. Lineage (NCBI taxonomy): Eukaryota > Viridiplantae > Streptophyta > Magnoliopsida > Solanales > Solanaceae > Jaltomata > Jaltomata sinuosa. Next base: position 123,072 of record QJPP01006939.1, read on the forward strand.
GAAATTTCCCCAAAATATTTCAGTTTTCTGCACTCATTGTGGGAGAAGAAGGGGGCGATTTTGGGTGATTTCTACCAGTTTTCCACCATTTTTCATCCTAAAGGTAAGGATTCTACTCCACAAACTTCGTGATATCTTTCCTATGCTATAGAATTGCTAGGGGTAGACTTGGGGAAAGGTTTGGAATGACCTAGGAATGGTAGAATCCGGGAAAAAAGGGATTCTAGGGTGCTAGAGTTCTTGGGTATTGATTCTTGATAATGGGTGATGATCATTTAGCCATAATTCTCTAGGGGAATCCGTAAAAATGATGAATTTAGGGAATTAATAGTGGAAAAGCCCGGGAAGGGGTGGAATGATCATGGTTGGCCTGTGGTTTGAGATTTTTCATAATCCAGGTAATTTGTAGTCCATGAGGATTGATTTTTGATTATTGTGTAATTGTTTCTAGACCAAGAACAAGCAAGGGATCCTGAAAGGGGAAAATCTTTGGCACTGTAGAGCTTGCTTATTCGAGGTAGGTAATGGTTATTGATTCCTGTATGCATTATATGTTTGTGTACTCATGTCTAAGTATTTGTATGGTTTGCATTGCTTAGGGAATGATTTAGGAATGTCCAAAAGTCCTGTTTTTCATTCTTGTGAAATGAACTAAGTGTTATTGCTTGTTGGTTTGCAAGTGTTGATTGTTCATTTTTTGTGACTGTGGATTTATGTGACATTTGGTTAGCTCGGGTACCATGCCTAGTAAGGGATATACTAACGGTTGGCTCGATTACCATGCCTGGTACGGGATAACACTAATCGTTGGCTTGGGTACCATGCCTAGTATGGGTATACTTTATTTTATTATTGCATCTTTATTAATGGTTCCCTGAGTGGACCATGTTGTGGTTATGAATTATGGTTGTGTATTTTTGGTCCTTGAGAGGCCGGGTTGTTACATTGCTTTATGAGTTGGGTCTTGGTGTAGACCGGGTTGTATATCTGATACTTAGGTGTTGTCTAGAGGGATCTAGAGTGGGTCTGGGATATGTAACGAGGTAAATTTTTTATTGTTGTGGATTATTGATCATAACTGTGAAGTGGTTTACATGCGGAACAAGTTAGGTAGAGACTTGTAGTCTAGAAATACCTTTTGACTTGCCTATGTGTTTCTGTACTCTTATTTGATTGTTGTACTACTCATACACTGTTTATTTGGAACTGGCTGATGATCTTACCAGTACATGGTGGTTGTGTACTAATACTGCACTTGCTAGTCTTTTTGTGAGTGTAGGAAATCTTCTGGCGGTTGATGCATGACCTCACTTGTAGACCTGACACTTCAAGATATCAAGGGTGAGCTGTTCGACCAAGTTGCCTTAATTTCCATCTATTTGAGTTGTAGCCCATTTGTTTTGGGGTTAGACTATTTCTATATTTGGGGTTGCATCCCCGTACGCTAGTTTTGGTAGCTGTTTTTGGTACAATGACTTTCAGATTCTAGGGAGGGATTTCCGCAGGTTATATTTATTTTATAGAGTTGATTTTAGTATGATTGATTGCTAGTTTACATTTCTACACACTGGTTTTAAGCTGTTAGGCTATGCTAAGAGTTGGACTCTATTGATTCGCTCATCCGGGGGTTGGGTGGGTGCCACTCATGGCGGTTTGGGTTGTGACAATAAGTACCAGGGACAAGGGATATTATTTCTTAATAACGGTAATTGTGGTAAGAAAGTCTTTGTGGTAAGTCATGATTGTGACTTAAGGAAATTTTTTTCTGGCTTTAAAATTATGATTGCTTTAATGATAAATTATGGTATGCCTTAATTGGAATGATTTGCATTATATTCGGGTATGGGCTTACCGTTGATATAGATGGTAAGGGAACAAAAAGGGATTGTTGACTGTGGGAAAGCTCCGGTCTCGGGACAGACAAGATTGGTTGGGAACCATAGGAAGGAAAAATGGGGACTAGTAGTGTACGATAGCGAGAATGTGTTATTGTACGCGATTTTGGTGTGTTTCGTAACTGATTTTGTGATAATATAGGGATAAATTCTAAACTATGCATAGTTGGGGTTGGTCTTGAGGTTATGTTTAAGACCATAACGCGATCTCATGTGTTAATGTTGAAAATAGGTAAGAGGAATGAGGGGATTTTTCAGAAAATGGTAAATTTTTTGGGCTGCTACTTTTGGGGATTGCCATAGCGGTGTGCAAGACGCTATAGCGGGATGGGCAGGGCATAATTCCTGTCCTATTTTCCCCCTGTTTTGTTTTCATTCCAGGGTTATTTTAAATTGCTAATTGAGCTGCGAGCTATTATAGGAATTGTTTAGTATCCATGTGCGATAAAAGGAAAGGGTAGATTTGATAGCTCGAGGTATTGGTAAAATTATGATTGACAATTGGTAGGAATAGTCACCTAGGTAGAATTTGGCTAAATGACCCGTAATTGAATGAGTAGTGTTGGACACTGCTCATTGGCTTATGTTATGAGGGTGAATATTGGCTGGTTTATTATTGATAATCCTTAGTGGTAGGATTAGTTGAGGGAGTGGGGTTATTAAATAGATTCTTTAGCATTATGGTCTCTCTTGTTGACCATGGTAATACCCAGTGTTACTGCTCTTTGAGTGGTGGGGGTGTGCTAGATATAGCCTCAGTTAGGGGGGTAAGTGCCCGGGCAGAATTCTCCCTAGGGTGAGAGTTGACGAAGAGCTCGGGCTAGGTTGGGTTCCAATGGAATTTTGGTGTTGTGTGATTTAGAGATGCTTGGTGTCTCGGGGTGTGGTGTTTGAGAGAAGTAAGGTGATACCATGATATGCGAGGGACCTAGTACCTCTTAGAAAACTTTTGGAATGAAGTTCGGGTTAGTAGAACTCCGGGTATAGCATTTAACGTAAAGGGGTAATCTAACTAGTCTTGTTCAGCTCGAAGGAAGGAATTCCTTGACAGAGCAGGATCAAGTAAAATTTTTGGTTGAGTTGGGAACACCGAGAGTTTTAAAAGTTTTGGTGGTTCACGTAAGGTTATGATTACACTGTCATGGAAGAGTGTGAGGTACAAGGGACGGGCTCATTCTTTTCTTTTTTCCTTAAAGATCATTCAGGGATGAATGATGAGTAAATTGGTATCTGTTGTAATGACCTGTCCAGTCGTTATTAAAAGGCACCTCATTATGGGTAAGCTATTCGTGCGAAGAACGAGTTAGAAAAACTTTCGAGTTAGGGAGTTGGAAATTTTGGGCTAGACTAGTCTCGGACAAATTCTGAGTGAGGTAAGATTTAGCGCAATCCGGGAAAGGATTGGTTAAAATGTCTAAGGTTGAGATAAATTTTCCGTTAGCTAGGGTGTTGAGGAGTCCGTAGGACTTTTCAGAAGTGAATTCGAGTAGGTAAAATTCCCGATATCGAAGTCGACGTGAAAGGGTTGGTTTGGAATGTCAGGATTTTGAAGCGTGTTGTAAAATGGATAATTTTGGGGGGACTTCTTGAGGTTTTCTCCCGTGTCAACCTCTATAGAAGTTGACACTACGCTACCGCGATGGCCGCTATAGCGGAGAAATTTCTGTTATAGCGGAAGTCAAAGGCGGTCAACCCGCTATAGCGGGCGGCTTCCGCTATGACGGTGTTGCTATAGTGGTATTTAGGCTGCTATAGCGGAAGGGCGCGACCAAAAAACCCAGAAACAGGTTTACAATTTTATTCTCTCCCATTCAGCCCCAAAAATAGACGGGGGTTACCCCAAAAACCCTCCTAGGCTTCTCCAAGGATTGGGAGCAATAGGGAGGGGAGATTCCGGCTAAAAGGATGCGAAACCCCAAATTCGGGCTTGCCAATAGTCAAGGAATGCCTTCACAAAGCCAGAAAATGCATCGTGCAACTGCTTGGCGTCCTGGTCGGCTAGGTTCTTTTCATTGAGTAGGCTTTGACATATTTCCATTGCATATTGTTATATAGACGAAAAGGAGAAACCATGCTTAGGCCTTCGGGCACAGAGTCTAGAGGAACATTGTAACGCCCCGAGAATACCCCCTAGACATAACACGGGACCTGGGACCGCAAGTACCCCAAGTAAACCCTTGGTCATAGAATAACTCAGATAGTCATAGGAAAATATAGCGGAAGTATAAATAGAAATCTAGGCAACCCATTTCACAAATGATAAAGTCAAAATGAAACATAATCCAAAGAAAGACCCAAATACAATCTATGTCTATAAAGCCTTTAACTATCATAAAGAGTTGATGGGACAATACCCCAACTAACTCAGATATCCAAAGAACGAACATGAAAGAGATTGGTCTATCACTAGCCCTCGGATAATGAGGACTCGCCAATGAAAACTGGATCTCCGGTGATGTCTAGCCACACATTTGAGGGAAGGAGCCTGTATCTGCATCATCAAAGGATGCAGCGCAAGAATATGCGTCAGTACTATATAATGTACTGAATATGTGAGACATGCATAAATATAGTAAAAACATACTTAAATCGTAATTAAAAACTGAGTTCATGCATAAAAAGGTATCATAAGTAAATCTCATAGTTTAAAGCTTAAAGCATGAAATAGAAAAACATAAGTATTAAATCTTCACATAGGAGTTTCTCTTAACTGACATAAACCATGATGAGCTATATAGAGTCCAGTGTCATACACCCACACCGAAAAAGGTTGTCCTAACCGGCCAAAGTTAGAATGTTATCATATCAGGATCCTGTCATAAGCCACAGAGGGCACCTACGGTGGCATGTAGTTCTAGGACTAAGGGCAATCTTACCCTATCCAACTCGGTGCTAAATACTACTCCCAAAACATATACATATAGCTCACATATACTTGTGACATATCTAATGTCAAATCTGTTTGAAATGCATAAGGGTATATCTAATACCATGCAATTCACATAGCTTAGGTAGACATATCTAGATGCCAACCTTTCATAAAAACATAGGGACATATCTAATGTCATGCAATTCATACTTCAAAATCCTTAAAACTTAGCATAGCCATAATTCAAAATATACTTTTCTTTCTAAATTCATAACTTGAAGAATTAGGCATGCAATTTCATGATAATAGAGGCCATGTTGTCTAAACATGCCAATTTTGCTTGAAAACATGTAAGTCAATGGAATCATGCTAAAATTCATCATCAACATACGGGTTTTTGAAATTATGCAAGGAATCTTAATTAAAACATGAGTAATAAATGAAAAATCATGAACTGATACTTTAAAACAAAACCCATAACTTTTCTCCCAATTTGGGTAAGAAACCTAATTTTATAATTTCATAAATCGAAGTAAAACATGGGGTTTTGGGCATAAGGGTGAAAGAAATGGAGGCTTGATCTTGGAGCTTGAGACTTGGAGCTTGAAGGAGTTCTTTCTTCTTTTGGAATAGAATTGCTTAGAATGAGAAGAGTTTAGGCTATTAGGAAATATAAGCATACTATAATAGTCAAAACAACCTCACTTAAGAGTTAAAAGAGTAGGTAATTACAAAAATACCCCAAGGTAAAAGCTGGAAAAGAATTGAATTAAAAACTCATCTTTAGGTTCCATGGGTGAGATTTAGGGACCGTAGACTAAACCACGACCTGTGGTTTCCTCTCGTGGTTTCTGGCCAAAATGGCAGGCTGCAGATCCGACTCTACGAGTCAACAGGATAGACCGTAGAAATAACTATGGTCCATAGACTCATTCGTAGTTCTCAGGGGAAACAACCAGTCCTCTGATTTAATTCCACGAGTGGACAGGATGGACTGTAGACTAAACTATAGTCTGTAGAACCCACTCGTGGTTCTTAGACCAGAGACTGACCTACAGGACTGAAACACGGATTCATTTCATGGCTCATGATTCAAACCATGGCCCATGGTTTGGACCCGTAATTCCTGGGAAGTTAAAATTTGTAGATTCTTTTAAGTTTAAAAGCTGGATCGAATTTTGAGGTGTTACAATATCTCCCCATTGGGATCATTCGTCCTCGAATGAAAACTAAGCAAGGAAAACTAGTGAGAAAATAGCCCAACCAAGTAACAAAACAGGAAAACTGAAGGATAAACATAAAACCGAGCTTTTCAACTTAAAACATGATAGAACTAACTTTGGAAAACATGAATGCATGCTAGGATCACGAGGAAAACTGATGGAATAGAATCGTAGGGATGTACTAAGGAGGAAACGAATACCTCAAGCTGAAACTGTGTCGGAAGGAAAGAGATGAGGGTACTTGGCTTTCATGGCTACTTCTACTTCCCAAGTAGCTCCCTCAACAAGCTGATTTCTCCAAAGGACCTTCACCGAAGTGACTTCTTTGTTTCTCAACCTACGAATCTGACGATCAAGAATCTCCATGAGAACTTCCTCATAAGTAAGGTTGTCCTTCACACCCACATCCTCTAAAGGAATAATCAAGGTCGGATCACCAACACACTTTTTTAACAAGAAAATATGGAAAACCGGATGAACTGCTTCTAACTCTGTTGGCAAATCCAACTCATAAAAAATACTACCAACTCTACTTAGAATATGATAAGGACCTACATAGCGGGGACTAAGTTTCCCTTTCTTGCCAAATCTCATCACACTCTTCATAGGTGACACTTTTAGAAATACCCAATCATCAACCTCAAACTCCAACTCCCTTCTCCTCATATATATGTATATGATTTCTATCGACTATGAGTGGTCTTCAACCTCTCCCTAATGATCTGGACCTTCTCCATAGTCTCATGAACCAAATTTGGACCAATTAAAGCTGCCTCACCTACCTCAAACCAACCAATAGAAGATCTACACCTCCGCCCATAAAGTGCCTCATAAGGAGCCATCTGGATGCTAGAATGAAAGCTGTTGTTGTAGGCAAACTTGATAAGAAGCAAGTGATAATACCAATTAACTTTGAAAGCAATCACACAAGATCTCAACATATCCTCCAAAGTCTGGATAGTACGCTCTTCCTGGCCATCCGTCTGAGGGTGAAAAGTTGTGCTATGCTTAACCTGGGTACCAAGACCCTTCTGAAATGACTTCCAAAACTGGGATGTGAACTGAGTACCCCTATAAGAGATGATAGTCAATGGAACACCATGAGTTCTGACTATCTCCCGAATGTAGAGTCTGGCATAATCATCTACTGAATCTGTAGTCTTAACAACCAAGAAGTGGGATGACTTAATCATCCGGTCGACAATCACCCAAATAGAATCATGTTGCCTTCGAGTACGACGCAAACCAGTAATGAAATCCATATTGATCACTTCCTATTTCCAAGTAGGAAGATCAATATCCTGAGTCATACCACCCGATCCATGATGCTCTACCTTCACTTGTTGACAGTTGGGACACTTAGCCACAAATCCTGCTATGTCCCTCTTCATGCCATTCCACCAATTGACTTCCCGTAGGTCACGGTACATCTTGGTGGCATCGGGGTTAATAGAATACCTAGAGCTATGAGCCTCTGTCAAAATCTATTATCTCAACCCATCAATGTCAGGAACACACAATCGACCCTGATATAGAAGCACACCATCTCCCCCTTGGGAGAAAACCTCTACCCTTTGCTGATGAACTGCACCCTTCAACTGGTGCAACATAGGATCACTATATTGCTTTTCTTTCACTTCAGCTACCAAAGATGATTCAGAACCATTTTGAACAATAACACCACCTTCTGCCGAATCCATAAGGTGACTTCCCAATCGAGCAAGTCGATGAATATCCTTGGCCAATTCCTTCTTTCCATCTTCAACCGAAGACACACTACCCATAAACATCCTACTAAGTGCATCCACCATGACATTGGCCTTACCCGGATGGTAAAGCACACTCATATCATAATCCTTAAGAAGCTCAAGCCATCTCCTTTGATGAAGATTCAATTCCTTTTGAAAGAACACATACTAAAGATTCTTATGATCGGTGAACACATCCACATGAACATCATACAAGTAGTTTCTCCAAATTTTCAAAGGAAAGACCACGGTCGCCAACTCAAGATCATGAGTAGGGTAGTTCTTCTCATGAATCTTAAGCTGTCTAGAAGCATAAGCAATCATCTTGCCATGTTGCACCAAAACACAACCCAAAACAATCCTAGAAGCATCACAATACACCACAAAGTCATCTAGGCCCTCGGGTAGAGCCAACACTAGAGTTGTGATCAACCTAGTCTTCAATTCCTGAAAGTTCTTCTCACATAGATCAGACCACTCAAATTTAACCTTCTTCTGAGTCAACTGAGTCAATGGGGCAGCGATGGAAGAAAACCCCTCCACAAATATCCTGTAGTAACCAACCAAACCTAAAAAGCTCCTAATATCAAATGGGAAAATGGGTCTAGGCCAGTTCTTTACTGCCTTAATTTTTTGAGAATCAACTCGAATACCATCCCTAGTCACAATATGACCCAGAAAAGCAACAGACTACATTCAAAACTCACATTTGCTAAACTTAGCAAATAACTACCGATTCTTGAGAGTTTGCAACACAACTCTCAAATGGTCCGCATGCTCCTCCTCACTCCAAGAATAGATAAGAATATCATCAATGAAAACAATCACAAACATATCCATATACTGTTTGAACACACGGTTCATCAAATCCATAAAGGATGCAAGAGCATTCGTAAAACCAAAAGACATAGCCATAAATTCATAATGACCATACCGAGTTCTGAAGGTTGTCTTTGAAATGTCACACACTCTAACACGAAGCCGATGATAATTGGATCTAAGGTTAATCTTGGAGAAGAAACTGACACCTTGAAGCTGATCAAATAAGTCATCAATCCTAGGAATGGGATACTTATTCTTGATTATGACCTTGTTTAACTGACGGTAGTTGATACACATTCTAAAGGAACTATCTTTCTTTCGTAGAATAAGATTGGAGCACCCCAAGGAGAGATACTGGATCGAATAAAACCCTTATCAAAGAGGTTTTTCAACTGATGTTTCAATTCCTTAAGTTCTGCTGGAGCTATTCTATAGGGAGGAATATAGATAGGATGCATATCTAGAAGAAGATCTATTCCAAAGTCAATCTCCTGCTCGGAAAGGACTTTGGGAAAATCTCTGGGAAACACTTCTGGGAACTCATTCACAATAAGAACTGACTGGAGGGATGGGGTTTTGGACTCCGTGTCCATGACTCAAACTATATGATAAACATAACCTTTAGAAATCATCTTTTTAGCCTTAAGATAAGATATGAAATGACCCTTCGAGGATGGAGGACTACCTTGCCACTCTTTGACATGTTCATTTGGAAACTTGAAATTGATGACTCGAGTACGACAATCAACCGAGGAATAACATGCATACAACCAATCCATACCAAGAATAACATCAAAATAGGTGATCTCCAGCTCTACTAGATCCGCTGAAGTGACTCTATGAAGGACTGAGATAGGGAAATTTTGGTAGATTCTTTTGGCTAGGACTGACTCACCAATAGAAGTAGAAACACAAAAGGGTTCTAAGAGTTGTTCAGGACTATTCTCAAACTTACAAGCAACATAAGGGGTCAAAAAAGATAAGGAGGCACTGGGGTCCAATAAGGTATACACATCGAGAGAGAAGACTTTAAACATACCAGTAACAATGTCCGGTGAACTCTCCTGGTCCTGGTGAGAGGACATGGCATAAAGGCATTTCTGGCACTGACCACCAGAACTATAAGCAACACCCTGCTGGGCCGGTAGACCTCCTGGGGCTACTGGGGAAGACCGAGTCCTGCTACTTCCCTGTCCCTTCTTATATGAAGGGCAATCCTTAATCTTGTATCCAACCTGACCACACCCAAAGATTCCACCTGAACCAGCTAAACACTCACAAGGATGACTTTTACCACACTTGTTGCAAGAAGGGTAAGGAGTCCCCTTTGCAACACTCCCCTGCAAATAGGAACCAGATTCTCTACCAGTATGATCATGACGAAGCCTGGGGGCCTGGGTAGGAACACTAGCTAAAGAATGAATGGGCCCTAATGATTTCTTCTGAAATGATGAGCGATATCTGCCTCCAGAATTCTGATGGCCAAAACCCAAACTCTCCGATCTAACCCTCTTGTTCTCCCTTGCCATCTCTCTCAACTTATCTTCCTTGATCTGATAGGCATGAGTCATAAGTTGAGAAATATCCATATCACCCAAAAGCATCACAAACTTACACTTCTTCTTTACTAAATCCGATACCCTGTAAACATACTTACTCATCTCATCCCACAGGTCAGCCATTATGGAAGGAGCATACCTAGAAATCTGGGTGAACTTCAATCCATATTCCTGAACCATCATAGAACATTGCCTTAAATTTATGAACTCTTCGACCTTATCTTGCCTCAACTCCCTCAGTAAGAACCGGTCAAGAAAAGCCCTCTCAAAGTATTCCCAAGTCATGGGGACCACATCCCTAGCCCTAGCATCTTTCCATTGAGTGAACCAAATATGAGCCATGTCCTTGAGTTGATAGGAAGCTAGCTCAATACCATCAACACCACTCACTTGCATCATGCCAAAGATCATCTTCACCTCCTCCAAGACATTTTAACTGATCTAAAGCTCGTTGATGGCGTAACATTAATCACTCTTAAAAAAAAGAGTTTTGGCTATAATCATTCCTGAACTGTAGCCCAAACTTAGAGTACATTCTTGTGCTACAAAAGTAAACAAAAACCATCCTTGTAACTATCTAAAAAATATCACAAAATAAAAGTCTAAAGAGATCCCATCTGTTGCCTTTTATCTAACCATTGTGATACCAAGTTTCATTCTAGATTCCTTTATGTAAGAGAAATGATAAATTATTTGTAGAGCCTTACTTATTCATTCACAGGAAGAAGCATTCATAATCTTGCTTCAGTAACTCAAGAAAATCTATCATATAAATCTCATTTATGCACAATTATGTAGAACTAACAAAGGCAGTTAAAGCAGGTATTTGACTGTTAAAGTGCCACAACCCAAAAATCGAAGGGTTGTGATGGAACCTATCCAAAACCATCCAAGGTAGGTAAGCCAAACTCAACTAAACAAAAAACTTAAAATAAGGTAAGATAGAAAAACACCGATACAACTTACTGAAAATAACTCCAAATAAACTCGAAAATGGAAAGAAAATGATATGCCAAAAATCTCAAGACTTAGCTGTCACAGGTACAAATGCGACCTCTAGAACTGAATATCATAACGAGTATACAAAATTGTCTATGAAATAAGTAAGACAAAGTAAGGATAGATGAAGCAGGGACAGATTCCAAATTCAAGAGCTCACCATAACTTCGAAAGCAGCAATACTGCACGATCTCTAGCCATGGGGTCCACGCGTACCAGGATATGCATCAGAAGGATGCAGAAAAGTAGGAGTGAGTACAGTCCACTTGTACTCAGTAGACCTCATAGGCCGACTAAGATTAAGCAATTACTATATCGAATAAAGAATACTAAAAGAACCCTGCATGCAGAAAAATTTCAGCAGTTCAATATCAAAATAACACAGTATATCTCAATCAAAACATCAATCCAAATGATTATGTAATGCGATGATATGAGATGAAATGCAATGGCCATTCCTACCGGTACACACCCATCCCCAGCATATATCGCTATAGAGGTCAGACCCATGGGGATCCGCGAAGTCCATATACCCCACTCAGAATTATTCCTTGAACAAAATCAATATCAATACTCTATCCCAAAAGTCGCATCAGATCGGGTTTTATAAAAGGGAATCTCCATCCAGAATGTCTCACAGATCGGGTCTTCAATAAAAATGGTTCTTCTTTCAAAATTAGTATTTTTCATTAGTACAACTAATGATCCATGAGTTGAATGAATATGCATGTGCAAAATGAAATAACGAATCAACACGATAGTAGGTATAACACCACAAGATACCAATCAACTCAGAAATATAGACTACAAGTCTCAGTATCAAATCGGTAATCTCGGCTCCATGTACCCAACACCGTATACGCCCCAATTTGGGCATTAAAATGATAATCCAACTCATTTAGCACTTAATTCCACAATTTCACCCAACCCGTAGCATACTTTACGCTATAAGCTCCCACCCAAGTAAAGTCTAAGGAAAGTTAAGCCATAACCTACCTCAAAGCTGAACTGTAAACTCTACAAGGTCACACCTAAGCCTTTCCTTTATGAAGAGTCTCCCAATGCAACCACTCTATTAAAAATAAGTTCTATGCGCAAACACGAATTCAGTGATACCCATATTGCTAAAGTTCTAAACTGGGTCCAAAAAGTCAACCCGAGCCTACAGGGGAAAAACTAAAATTTTATTAGAAAATAAATTTACCCAAAGCTTAAGAAGTTCAAATATGAAATTTCATAAAAAATGGAGTTAAAATCGAGCTTGAAAGCATCAAGTTATCAAACTTTATTTTTACCCGGAAAAAAACAAAATTCCAAGTTGAAAAAAAAAGATTTGAAGGTGAAATCATGAAATAATCATTAAAGATTGCGTGAAAGTAGCATAAGAACTTACCCAATCCAATAAATCTCAAAATTTTACTTTGAAATCGCCAAAAATTGAGTTCTAGGGCTCCAAAAATGAGATATGGAGTTAATGGCCGAAAAAGGAATGTTTAAGCCCCTGCCAGCAACTCTTCTTCGCGAACGCAGGACCTCTGTCGCATTTGCAAAGCTTATTGACTCGAACCCATCTCCTTTGCAATGGTCCAATCGCGTTTGTGAAGACCAAAAGGACCCGACCCGGGACTCAACAACCTCTTTCATCGCATTCGCGGACCCCCTACCATATTCGAATTCCTAAGGGTTTTCCTTCATCGCAGACGCGATGGGCTAGTCACGAATGCAATGAAGGAAACGCCTAGCACCAAAAGACAACATACCAGCATCAAGAAAGAACCAAAAATCTCCCAAACGAACCCTCAAAATTCATTTAGAACCTCTTGAACACAAACCAACTATGCTACTAGACCAAAAACAACATTACAAACTCAATGTAATCATTGGATTAACCAATGGAGGTCATTATCACTGAATGCTGACCAAAGTCAACTATATGTCAAAACTTTCAACATTTTAACCAAATACTCAAAACACACCCGAAAGCCTCAGGACCTGAACTACCAGTGCTACTAGCCTAAAAATGACATTTTGGAGCTAACAAAATTGATAGAATTCTCATATGACACTCGAAAATCCAAATTTTAACTAAAGTCAACCATATCAACTTTAAAACCTTCCAAAATGAAAAATTACTTAAAACACAACCGAACACCTCGAGAACTATGCCACCCACCCCCAAAGACCACAAACACTGTAATACAACTACATGAAGGGGCAAAATGGTCAAAACATATAAAAATCCAAAAATTACTAAGAGGATTGTTACATTATCCACCACTAATACACACATTAGTCCACGAACATAAGAGTAAGAAAGGTACCTGAACTGTCGAAAAGCTGGGGATATTAACTCTGTATGTCCGACTCTGTCTCCTATTTAGCCTCCTCAATTGGATGATGCTTTCACTGAACTTTCACTGATACCATCTCCTTAGACTTCAACTTCCTAATCTGCCTATCCAAAATAGATGTAGGCTCTTCCTCAAAATTCAAGTTTTGGTCCAACTTTATCAAGTCCCAACGAATCACATGCAAACTATCAGAACGATACTTCTTCAACATCGAGACATAGAAAATAGGATTTATAGCTAAAAGACTCGGAGGTAAAGCTAACTCATAGGCCACCTCCTCAATGCACCTAAGAATCTCAAAAGGGCTAATAAGCCTCGGACTAAGATTTTCCTTCTTCCCAAACCTCATCACATCCTTCATGGGTGATACCTTTAACAGAACCTGCTCACTAACCATGAATTATAAATCACGAACTCTCCGATCAGCATAACTCTTTTGCCTACTTTGGACTGTTAAAAGACAGTCCTGAATCAACTTTACCCTATTCATAGAATCCAGCAACAAGTCTGTACCCAAGGCCTAACCTCAAAGGAAACAAACCACTCTATCTGAGATCTACACTTCATCCCATACATAGCCTTAAATGGTGCCATCTGAATGCTGGAATAATAGCTATTGTTGCAGGAAAACTCTACCAAAGGCAAGAACTGATTCCAATGACCACCAAAATCAATCACACAAGCCTGAAGCATATCCTCTAAATTCTGAATTGTCCTCTCTGACTCACCATCTGTGTGGGGGTGAAAATCTATACTCATCTCCTACTGAGTACCCAACTCACGCAATATAGAACTCCAAAAGTGAGATGTGAATTGAGTACCCCTATCTGAAATTATGGAAATAGGTACACCATGCAACTGAACTATCTCTCGAGTGTAGGTCTTCGCTAACTTCTCCGTGTTATAGGTCACCTCCACTAGAACAAAATGGGCTGATTTGGTCAACCTGTCCACAATCACCCAAATGGAATCAAACTTTCCCAAAGTCTGAGGCAACCTAACTACAAAGGCCATAGTAATACGCTCCCACTTCCACTCAGGTATGGGAATCCTCTGAGTCATACCACCTGGTAACTGGTGCTCATACTTCACTTGCTGACAATTCAAACACTTAGCTAAGAACTCCGCAATGTACACCACCAATAATGCTTCTTCAGGTCATGATACATCTTAGCTTTCCCTAAATGAATAGAATACCTCAAACTATGAGCATCTTCTACGATCAACCTAGTCAAGTCACCAACTCTAGGAACACAAATCTGACCCTTGATCCTCAAAATACCCTCCAAATTAATAATCGCTTCCTTAGCTTCACCAATTAACACCTTATCCAAAATCATACATAACTTTCCATCCTCAAACTACCTAACCTTAATCTGATCCCATAACAAGACCGTGCCTCAATATAAGAAAGCACCCTACCATGCTCAGAAATATCAAGTCTAATGAAGCTATTAGCCAAATTCTTAACATCCATAGTCAAAGGTCGCTCCTCAGCCACCAACATAGCAAGACTACCCATACTAACCGCCTTCCTACTTAAGGCATCCGCCACTACATTGGCCTTGCCTTGATGATAGAGAATAGTCATGTCATAGACCTTCAACAATTCCAACCACCTGTGCTATCTCAGATTCAATTCTTTCTGGTTGAAGATATACTGAAGGCTACAATGATCGGTGTACACCTCACAATGAACTCCATACAAGTAATGCCGCTATAACTTCAAAACAAATACTACCGCAACCAACTCCATGTCATGAGTGGGGTAGTTCTTCTCATGGGTTTTCAACTGTCTCGAAGCATATACTATCACCTTTTTTTTTTGCATCAAAACACCACCAAGTCCAACTCTCAAAGCATCACAATACACAGTAAAACCCTCACCTTCCACAAGTAAGTTCAAAATAGGTGTTGAAGTCAACAAGGCCTTGAGGTTTTGAAAGCTCTCATCACACTCGTTGGACCATAAAAAAGCAACATTCTTCTGGGTCAACTTGGTCAAAGGAGCTACAATAGAAGAGAAGCTCTGCACAAACCGTCTATAATAACCAGCCAACCCAACAAAACTGCTAATCTCAGTGGGTAAGGTAGGCCTAGTCCAATCTCGAACTATCTTAATCTTGGATGAATCAACCATAATACCATCCTTGGACACAATATATCCCAAAATGCCACAAAACTAAGCAAAACTCACACTTCGAAAACTTAGCATATAACTTCTCAACCCTCAATCTCAGAAGTACAATCCTCAAATGCTTTACATGATCCATCTCATTCTTAGAATACACCAAGATGTAATCAATGAACACAATCACAAAAGAATCAAGATACGGTCGAAACACCCTATTCATCAACTCTATAAAAGCCGTCGAGGCATTAATCAACCCAAAGGACATCACCAAAAACTCATAATGACCATACCAATTCATAAAAGCCATCTTAGGGATATTTGAAGCCCTAATCCTCAACTGATGGTACCCCAACCTCAAGTCAATCATCGAAAACACCAAAGCACCCTGAAATTGATCAAACAAATCATCAAATTGTGAAAAAGGATACTTATTCTTGATGGTCACTCTGTTCAACTACCGATAATCAATACATATACGCATAGACCCATCCTTGTTTTTCATAAACAACACCAGAGAACCCCAAGGAGAAATACTAGGTCTAATAAAATTCTTACCCAACAAATCCTGAAATTGATCCTTCAATTCCTTCAATTCTCTCGGAGCCATCCTATAAGGAGGAATGGAATGGGCCTGGTGTCTGGCTCCAAATAAATAGCAAAATCGATGTCCCTATATGGATGAACACCTAGAAGATCCATAGGGAACACATCCTAAAACTCTCTCACCACCCTCACTGATTCTAAAAGAGGCGAGCCAACACTAGTATCACGCACTTACACCAAATAATAAAGGCATCCCTTCTCAACCATCTGTTGAGCCCAAGGAAAAGAAATAACACTCTTATGGTAGAAAGCTTTAGTACCCTTCCACTCCAACCTTGACACACCTAGCATGACCAAAGTAACAGTCTTGGCTCAACAATCCATAATAGCATGGTGTGGAGCCCATCTATACCCAAAATGATATCAAAATCTACTATATCAAGAATAATCAAGTCTACCCAGGTATCATACCCCAAAAGAGTCACAATACAGGATCAGTACGCTCGATCCACCACTAAAGAATCACCTATAGGGGTAGAGACACAAATATGCATAGCAAGGGACTCAAATACCATATCAATACCCAAAACAAAATATGCAGACACATATAAATAAGTAGAAAGAGGTTCAAATAATACTGAAGCAGGCCGATAAAAACAAGGATGATACGTTTAATAACGGTATCATAGGCCTCTACCTCGGGTCTACCCGAGAATGCATAACAATATCCACGTCCACCCCTGGACTGAGCAACTCTATGACTACCTCCATGAGCCTCTTGGGCTCTACCTCTAGCATCCTGCGGACCACTTCTACCACTCTATGTACCTCCTCTAGATGGTGATGCCGGTGCTTGATAACACTATATCTGAGAACTTGTTATGGACAATCCTGTCTATGCCTGAGGCTATCCCTCACAAAATGACCTAAATCCCCATAACAAAACAATGCCTGCCTAGAGTTAAATGCTATGTATGCCTCAAAGGTCTAGAGTAACCACCAAGACTAGGAAAATTAGAATGAACTCCTCTAGATAGCTGACCTGAACCATGACCAACTGATGCGCCAGAACCCGAATAACCACTTTTAGAACCCTGCAATGTCACTTGAATATGCCTAATGTGCTGAAACTAAGGATCCCTACCAGAGAAATTCCTACCTCGGGATGTAGACCCGCTAAAACCACCTTGCATGTGAAACTTATTGCTACTACTCCCTTGGGATACACGATGAATACCCTCAATCTTCCTGGCATGATCAACTATCTGCATAAAAGTACCCCAGTAGTCACCAATTGTGTTGTAGGCAACTGAAGAGAGGTAGACAATCCCTTTACAAACTTCTTAATCCTCTCCCCCTCTGTTGAAATACTTATCAAAGCATGCCTAGACAGGGTATAGAAGCGAGTCTCATACTCGATAATGGTCATAAAACCCTGCTCCAAGGCATCAAACTCATCTCTTAACCTTTTCCTCAAGTTGAGAGGTACATACTTCCCAAGGAAAAAGTTAGAAAACTGCGTCCAATTCAAGAAAGGTAAACCTGCTGGACTACAACCAAGATAAGACCTCCACTACTGCTTCACAACCCCAACCAACTGAAAGTTCATGTAATACATGCCATGAGACTCAACCAAACAAAGGTTATGCAACCTCTCCTAATAGCTAACCAGAAACTCGTAAGCATCCTTCTCGGGTACACCATTGAACTTGGGAGAACCCAATATCACAAACCTATCAAACATCTTCTACTCATCAACTATCATAGCTTATCTAGGCACAACCAATGGAGCAACAAGTTTGATCAGCAAAGCATCCATATCAGGAGCCATAACAACAACAGGTTGTGCCCCATGAGTTTGATAACCCTCTCTAGTCTGAGATCCATCAGGAGTGAGAGGTAGGACTCCTGTTTGAGACATACCATCCAGTTGACACAAGAGCCGAATTATGGTATCTTATAGCACGGGAATGTAATAAAATCCTGAGGAACCTGAGCTATCCCTACACCTTTCGACTGATAGGTTGCATCCTCAAACTTAACCTCTGGCTCAGAGGATGCCTCTCTAGCATATACCCTAGCTGGAGCTTCCCCACGAGCTTTACCTCTGCCTCTGCCACAATCGTGACGCCTGCCTTCACCCCTAGCTGGGGCCTCAATAGAGGGTGCTATCTCATCACTCTCAGTAGCACTAGATCACATCCTCACAGTAGCTAAAAGAGTGAAATACAAATTTTAGAAATCAAAGAGTGAAAAAGTCACACGATAAGGTGTTAAAGATTAGAATTTTCCTGAGAATGCCCCATAGCCTCCCGAAGATGGATATGGATGTCAACATACCAATCTACAAGACTCTACTAGGCAATTGCTCTTGTACTCATGAGGCCAGTGAACCTAGCGTTCTGATACCAACTTGTCACGATCTAAAAACCAAAGGATTGTTATGGCACCTACCCAAGCCTATCCAAGGTAGGTAAGACAAACTCAACTAAACAAAAAACTTAAAATAAGGCAAGATAGCAAAACACAAGTACAACTTACTGAAAATAACTCCAAATAAACTCAAAAATAGAAAGAAAATGATATGCCAAAATTCCCAAGACTCAACTGTCACAAATACAAGAGCGACCTCTAGAGTCAAATATCATAAAAAGCACACAAAACTGTTGATGAAATAAGTAAGACAAAGTAAGGATAGATGAAGCTGGGACAGACTCAAAACTCAGAAGCTCACCACAACTTTAAAAGCAGCAATACTGCACAATCTCTAGCCATGAGATCCGCTTGTACCAGGATCTGCATCAAAAGAGTGCAAAAAAGTAGGAGTGAGTATGGTTCACTTGTACTCAGAAGGCATCATAGGCTGACTGAGTTTAAGCAGTTACTATATCGAATAAAGAATACTAAATAACCCAGCACGCAGAAAAGTCCCAGCAGTTCAATATCAAAATAACACAATATATCTCAATCAAAACATCAATCCAAATGATAATACAATACAATGATATAGGATGAAATACAATGGCCATACCTATTGGTACATATCCACCCCCATCATATATCATTGTAGAGGTGAGACCCATGGAGGACCCACAAAGTCCATCTACCCCGCTCAGAGTTCTGCCTCAAAAACAATCAATATCAAAACTCTATCTGAAATATTGCATCACATTGAGTTTTATAAAAGTGAATATCCGTCCAGAATGTCGCATCGGATCGGGTTTTATATAAAAATGTTCCTTCTTTCAAAATCAGTGTTTTCCATTAGTAGAACCAATGATCCATTAGTTGAATGAATATGCATGTTCAGAATGAAATAAAGAATCAACATGATAGTAGGTATAACACCATAAGATACCAATCAACTCAGGAATATAGACTACAAGTCTCAGTATCAAATCAAGAATCTCGGCTCCTTACCCCCGATATAGTATAAGCCCCAATTTGGGCATCACAATGATAATCCAACTCATTTAGCACTTAAATTCCACAATTTCACCCAACTCGTAGTATGCTTTATAGGATAAGTTTCCACCCAAGTAAAGTCAAAGATAGTTAAGCCATAACCTACTTCAAAGCAAAACTGCAAACTCTACAAGGTTACACCTGAGCCTTCCTTTTACAAAGAGCCTCCGAATGTAATCACTCTATCAAAAATAAGTTCATGCATAAACATAAATTCAACAATACCCATATTACTTAGGATCTAAATTGGGTCAAATAAGTAAACCCCTAGTCCACAAGTGCAAAATAGGAATTTTATTAGAAAATCAATTTACCCAAAGCTTAAGGAGTTCAAATATGAAATTATATAAACTAACAAAGTTAAAATCGAGCTTGAAATCATCAATTTATTAACCTTTATCTTTCCTGCAAAAAAACCAAAATTTAAAGTTGAAATACAAAGATGTGAAGGTGAAATTATGAAATAATCATTGGAGATTGCGTAAAAGTAGCATAAAAACTTACCCAATCCAAGAAATCTCAAAATCCCACTTTGAAATTGCCAAAAATCGAGTTCTAGAGCTCCAAAAAATGAGATGTGGTGTTAATGGACAAAAAAGAAATATTTAAGTCACTGCCAATAAATATTCTTCACGAACGCGGGACCTCTATCGCATTCGTGAAGCTTACCAACCTGGACCCATCGCCTTCATGATGGTCCGGTCGTATTCGCGAACATCAAAAGGACCCAACCCCAAATTCGACAACCTCCTTCATCGCGTTCGCAGACCCTCTATTGCGGTTGTGATGCCTAAGGTTTTTCCTTCATCACGGACACGATGGGATAGTAGCGATTGCAGAGAAGGAAACACCTGGCACCAGAAGACAACACACCAGCAATAAGAAAGGACAAAAAATCTCCCCTAACGAACCCTCAAAATTCATTTGGAACCTCCCAAACTTAAATCAACTATGCTATTTGACCAAAAATAACATTCTGGACACAATAGGATCATCAGATTCAGTAGCATAAGTCGTTATCACCGAATGTTGACCAATGTCAACTATATGCCAGAACTTCCTACTTTCCAACCAACTATTCAAAATGCACCCAAAATCCTCGAAACCGGAACCAACAATGCTACTAGCCTAAAAATGATATTCCGGAGCTAATGAAACTGACGAAATTCTCATACGACACTCAAAACTCTAATTATTGATCAAAGTCAATCATATCAACTTCAAAACCTTCTAAAATAAAAAATTCATTGAAAACCCAATCAAACACCTCGGGAACTGTGCACTCACCCTCGTGAACCACAAACACAATAATATAACTATGAAAAGGGGCAAAATAGTCAAAATGCATAATAATTTGAAAATCACTGAGAGTTGTTACATAAAGTCACACTTACCTTGAAACCAACAAATTTTCAAAGACCTAAAACGACCAACTTAATCTCTAACCACCTCAATCTATGCAAAATATCGATTAATGACATTAGGTAATACCAATTAGGGTCGTTCCCATATTTTTAGATTAAGCCTAATCAAAAACAAAAAAGTCAATTTTTGAGGCAAATCTGTCAAATTCCGCAACAAGTGGTAGCAAAATCTGTTAAACCCATTAGGTCATGAGTTCAAATCAATAATTAAATTGTCATTTGGAGTTTAATTACTTAGTAAAATCTCCAAGTTAATCAATTAAGGATAAGGTCAATTTTTTTCAATTTTCCCACTCAATCTCATGTTTTTATGGTTAATATCTCACTAAAATCAAATATTATAATTGAAGGCTGTTGTAGAATCATTACTTCAATGAGTTAGGTTGAAATATCCCAATTGGAGTTCCACCCACGGGCGTGCAATGTCCATCAGAGTGCAAGCTGCAACTTTATGAAATTTCTAACTTGTTCAAAAATGGTGTTCAAACACAACCAAGCCCATCGAGTCCTAACCCAAACTACCCTAACAAGTTCAAGATGGTATTACAGACTTATACACATGATCCAAATTCAACTTGAGATGCAAGTACTAAAAATTAAAGGGTTACACTATTTTTCTGTCACCATAAATATATAGCATGATTTAATTGGCCAGCTCAATACATAAAACCGAGCTAAAAATATAGGCACTAAACCAGAATATCTTTATTTTGCAGGAAAGTTCTAAAGTCATCACAAATTTTTGGTAAACGGCATTTGTATTTTTAATCTGTAAGTCTGTTTGTGCCTGTTGTTTTGGATACTTGGCAATTAAAAGAAACAAAGCCTAAATGTAGCACAACAACACACTGTACTAAAACCATCGATAACAACCTTATTTATACAAGGAATTAATGTAACACATTACTTATAATATTTAAAATCTGACCAAATTGAGTCATCTTCCAATAAAGAGACATGGTTTTGGTACCTCAGAATTGGGTACTAAAAGTACATAACACGTTATGTACAGAAAATTTGAACAAATTTATATCATAATTGCTAGAAAAAACATCTAGACAACAATAGGTGCAAATCAGACTTTTACTTTCCTTTTAAATTTTCTTATAGTGTTGGATCCAAAAATAAAAAACCAAAAGTAAAAGTTGTCCAAAACTTAAAAAAATACAATAAGCCAAACCAATACATATAAATATATCGCTAGTAGTGCTCAAAAATTTCATCCGCTGATAGTAGTTTGAAATTTCTAGTTGTAAAAACCAATAAAATCAATTGATTTAAGATCAGACAAACAAGATTAAATAGCTCACTCAATTGATTCACACAACAATCAGCATATATGGCAGAAATTTGAGAGGATCAACAAAAATGCATTAACTGAACAATCATGTCGCGTTGATTCAATGAGGAATTTTAGTTATTAATTGCAATGGTGAAAGAGTGCAATATTGCAATCATTCAGAATTTTAATCATTAATATCTTAAACACTATGTGCATTTTTTTATATTTTATTAAGTAGATCGTAGATTTTGATGTGTATCTATCAGATTGTGACTTCATGTATCAAATATTTCAATTATTACAATTACTTAACGAGTCCGAATAGATTTGAATAATAAGATCTATAACAAAGTCTTAATATCATTAGATGTCTATTTAATGATTTTTATAAAGATAACAGTTCATCGATTCTATCCATTTACCGCTACCATCATCTCCCATCATCGTAAATACTGTCGTAGTCGCCCATGATTACCAACTATCACCACCCACAACCATAATCATTCACCACAACCACTATCTTTGTCAATCACTATATTAAATTACCACCACCACAAATCACCATTCACAACATTCACCACCAATTACCATTACCATATCAACCACTACTATTAGCCATCATCACCACTATTTACTACTTACACCAGCACCATTCACAATCGACACCCACAACTATCATCATTAGCCATCACCATCACCATCACCAACAACCATTTAAATGATGTTAATTATTTAGTATTCAAATTTTAATATAATATTCTTAATATTTAGATGTGTATTCACATTCAGATATCTAAAGCTTGATGCGCATCTTAATATTCAGAGTTGCATTCAGATTAAGAATTCTTTATTTTCATTGAAGCAATCAACAATGATTTTGGAGTCAATTGCGAGTTTCAACTCTCTTTTCTTAGAGACGTACGTACCACGTACCTTGAGGGACCATAAAAAGGATAAGTTCTTGAATCTGGATTAGGGTAGCATGTCAGTCTCTGCTTATGAGGCAAAGTTTCATGCCTTGTCTTGTGTTGCTACGCAGTTGCTGGGTTTCGAAGAGGAGCGGGTTCGGTTGTTTATCAAGGGTTTGAATACTGAGCTTCAGGTACTGTCTGTGCACATGACTTATTTAGGGAAAGGCTTTAATGATGTGGTGGATTATGTAAAGAAACTTGAGGGAGTCAGGAAGGCTGGGCATGCTAAGGTGTTAGCCAAGAGGCCCCGGAATGAGAGAAACTATGGTCGTTCATACTCCAGGGGTCAGAATGAGCAGGTATACTCAGCCCATCCTATTCAGTCAGCTCTGCCAGCTGCTACATGTGGTCGTCTGGGAGCTAATCATTAGTCTTCAGCTCCTAGAGGCCAGGGAGATTCTTATTCATCTGCTAGCAGGCCTGCACTTGATCGTGGTTGCTTCCATTGTGGTGATCTGGGCCACTTTAAGAGGGAGTGCCCTCACAGGCTGATCGATAATCAGGTTCAGTAGCAGCCCAAGGTTGTGGTCCAGGCAGGTAGAGGTGGTCATGCTAGAGGTCGTCCATAGTGTGGGCGATGAACTTCCAGGGAGGTCAGGGAGACAGAGGGAATAGCGGCACGAGCAAGGGTGTGGTGCAGCCGGCTAGGGAGGTTGCTCGGATTGATAATCTGGCTCACTGTTATACATTTCTAGGGAGGACCGAGGCTGAGGCATCAGATATAGTAATCACAGGTACCATTCTCGTCTGTAATAAAATGGCTTCGGTATTATTTGACCCAGGTTCTACATATTCTTATGTGTCTGTGAGTTTTGTATTGGGTCTGGACTTGGTATGTGATATCCTTGATTCCCCTATCCATGTTTCTACCCCGGTTGGAGTCTCGGTTGTGGTGACTCATGTGTATTGTAACTGTTCTGTTATTTTTATGGGGCTGCATACTTGGGTAGATTTAGTAATCCTGGATATGTTTGACTTTGAAATTATTTTGGGCATGACCTGGTTATCCCCTTATCATGCTATTTTGAATTGTAACACCAAGACTGTGGCTCTAGAGATTCCGGGTAATGATAGGCTAGAATGGGAAGGTGTGTACAGGTCTAAGCCGGTCAGGATTATATCATTCTTTCAGGCTAGGAAGCTAGTGGGGAGAGGGTGTTTACCCATTTTGGCTCATCTCTGGGATGATAGTGTGGAGTCCCCATCTATTGAGTTAGTTCTAGTTGTTTTAGAGTTTTAAGAAGTGTTTCCAGCGGATTTGCCTGGTATGCCTTCAGACAGGGATATTGAATTTTGTATTGACTTAGAGACGGGCACTCATCCCATTTCCACTCCTCCATATCGTATGGCTCCAGCAGAGTTAAGGGAACTTAAGACTCAGCTTCAAGAACTCCTAGATAAGGGATTTATCCGTCCCAGTGCTTCGCCTTGGGGTGCTCCGGTATTGTTTGTAAAGAAGAAGGATGGTAGTATGCGGATGTGCATAGATTACAGGCACTTGAACAAGGTTACCATACGGAATAAGTACCCTCTACCCCGTATTGATGATCTGTTTGACCAGTTACAGGTTGCATTGGTGTTTTCAAAAATTAACTTGAGGTCAGGGTATCACCAGTTTAAAATTAGGATCGAGGATGTTCTTAAGACTGCTTTCCTAACTTGGTACGTGCATTACAAGTTCTTAGTGATGTCATTTGGTTTGACCAATGCACCGGTGACATTCATGGGTCTGATGAATAGGGTGTTTAAATCTTACTTGGATTCGTTCCTCATCATTTTCATTGATGATATTTTGATCTACTCCAAGAGTAGGGAGGAGCATGCTAAACATCCCCATATAGTGTTGGACATTTTGAGGCGTCAAAAGCTTTATACGAAGTTCACCACGTGTGAGTTCTGGTTGACTTCGATAGCATTCTTAGGGCATGTAGTTTCAGAAGAGGGGGTGATGGTAGATCCCCAGAAGATAGAGGCAGTCAAGAGTTGGGCCCGACCTAGCTCTATGACTAAGATGAGGAGTTTTGTTGGGCACGTAGGTTATTACTGGAAGTTTGTTAAGCATTTTGCCTCCATTGCTACTCACTTGACAAGGCTAACATAGAAAGATGTGCCATTTGTGTGGTCTGACAAGTGCGAGGAGAGCTTCCAAAAGCTTAAGACACTTCTGACCGCGGCTCCTATTTTGTCATTGGCGGTTAAAGGTAATGATTTTATCGTTTATTATGATGGTTCACATTATGGTTTGGGTGTTGTGTTGATGCAGGATAGGAATGTGATAGCCTATGCTTCTAGGCAGTTGAAGGTGCATGAGACTGACTCACGATTTAGAGTTGGTAGCAGTGGTCTTTACACTCAAAAGTTGGAGACACTATCTCTATGGTGGCAAGTGTGAGGTGTTCACTGATCATCGCAGTCTGCAACATGTTTTCACTCTGAAGGACTTGAATCTGAGGTAGAGAAGGTGTATGGAGTTGTTGAAGGATTATGATGTGACTATTCAGTACCATCTGGGTAAGGCTAATGTGGTGGCAGACACATTGAGTTGGAAGACAGTTAGCATGGGCAGTTTCACTTGTTTGGGGGTGTCCAAACGACCACTGGAAAGGGAAATTCATGCATTGGAGAACAAGTTCATGCACTTGGGTATTTCAGAACAAGGTGTAATTTTGGCTAGTGTTGAGGTCAAATCCACCTGCATAGAGGAAATAAAGGCCAAAAAGCTTCAGGATTCGCAGTTGAGTAGGCTTCGGAGCAAAGCAATATCTGGAGAGTCCAGGGATGCCACGTTAGACTCTGGCAGTGTGTTAAATTTTAGAGGAAGGATATGCATTCCTCGGGTTGATGACATGATTTATAAGGTGTTGGCAGAGGCTCACGATTCACGGTATTCAATTCATCCGGGTGTCACCATGATGTATAGGAATTTGAGGCAACTTTATTGGTGGCCTGGGATGAAAAGGGACATAGCTGATTTCGTGTCCAAGTGTCTGAATTACCAGCAGGTAAAGTATTAGCACCAGAGGCCTGCAAGACTACTTCAGAGGATACCCATTCCAGAGTGGAAGTGGGAGAGAATAGCCATGGATTTTGTGGTGGGTCTCCCCAAGACTTTGGGGAAGTATGATTCTATTTGAGTCATTGTTGACAGACTGACCAAGTCCGCTCACTTCATTCCGGTCAGGGTGGATTATAATTCGCAGCAATTGGCTAAGGTCTACGTGAAGGAGATTGTGAGATTGCATGGAGTGCCACTATCCATCATTTCAGACAGGGGTATGCAGTTTACTTCCATGTTTTGGGGTAAGTTGCATGAGGAGTTGGGCACTCAACTCACCTTTAGTACAACCTTCCATCCTCAGACTGATGGTCAGTCGAAGAGGATGATTCAGGTATTGGAGGACATGCTGAGAGCATGTGTGATTGACTTTGGGGGTCATTGGGACCAGATTCTACCATTGTGTGAGTTCTCATACAACAATAACTACCACTCCAGTATTGATATGGCCCCATTCGAGGCATTGTATGGGAGGAGTTGTAGGTCACCGATTGGGTAGTTTGAGGAAGACGATGTGAAGCCTTTGGGCATAGACTTGGTAAGGGAAGCACACGAAAAGGTAAGAGGTATTCAGGCCAAGTTACTAGCTGCCCAAAGCAGGCAGAAGGAATATGCAGATCGCAAGGTCCGGGACATGGAATTTTAGGTTGGTGAACAAGTGTTGTTGAAAGTGTCACCAATAAAGGGAGTCATGCATTTCGGTAAGAGGGGAAAGCTCATCACCCGGTTCATCAGACCGTTTGAGGTTATTGAGATCGTAGGGCCTATTTCTTACAGATTGGCACTGCCACCCAGTCTGTCGGGTGTCCATATGGTGTTTCATGTATCTATGCTAAAGGAATACCATGGGGATGGGGACTACATCATCAAGTGGGATGAGGTGTTACTTGACAAGGATCTTCGCTATGAAGAGGAGCCGGTTCTGATTCTTGATCAGGATGTTCGAAAAATGAGGACAAAGGTGATCAGTATGATAAAGGTTCAATGAAAGCATCGTCTAGTTGAGGAAGCCACTTGGGAAACCGAGAGGGACATGTGGGACAAGTACCCTCACTTGTTTGAGGATACAGGTACGATTCTTTCCTTCTTTATCTTTCCGTATTTTCAGGTTTTATCATTCGGGGATGAACGATGGGTAAATTAGTATCTATTGTAATGACCGGGTCCATCATTATGGGTAAACTATTCGTGCAAATTTTTAGAGTAAGAAAACTCCAGGTTTGGGAGTTTAAAATTCTGGGCTAGGCTAGTCTCGACCGGTTTTAGGGTGAGGTATGGTCTAGGGAAATCCGGGTAAGGATTTGATTTGATGTCTTGATGTGAGCTAGTTTTTCTCGTAGCTAACACATAAAAGAGTCCAAGGAACTTTTCGGGATCAAATTTGGGTCAGTAGAATTCCCGTAATCGAGGTTGATGTGAAGGGGTTATTCCGGGATGTCAGGAGAATAAGTGTGTTGTAAAATGGACTAGTTTTGGAGATTTTACAATTTTCTGTCCCGTGTCAACCACTACAGTGGTTGACACTCTGCCACGACGACCTCCGCTATAGCGGAAAAATTACCACTACAGTAGAAGTCAAGTTAGTCAACCTCTGCCATAGCGGTTGACTCTGCTACGGCGATACCGCTATAGCGGAGCGGACCTATATAGTGGAGTGTGATGGGATTTAATGTAGAAACTTCCTCAAAAACATTCAATTTTTACAAGTTCATTTGGGAGAAGGGCTAGGGCGATTTCAGGCGTGTTTTCTCCATTCTTCATTATTTTTCTTCCCTAAGGTAAGGTTTCTACTCCCGAACTCCATAATACTTTTCCTATGTGGTAGAATTTCTAGGAGTGGACTTGGGGAAAGGTTTGGAATGACTTAGGGAGGATAGAATCCAGGGAAAAAGAGGGATTCTATGTGTAAAAGTTCTTGGGTGTTGCTAATTTTACTGTTTTATGATCATGTGACCTTAATTCCGTAATTGTTCCATAAAAATGGTAGAACAAGGTGAATTAATGGTGGGAAAGACCGGGAAAAAGGGTGGAATGATCATGGGTGGCCTGGGGTTTAGGATTTTGCATAATTCGGGTGAAATTTAGGCCATAAAGATTGATTCTTGGTTATTGTGTGTTGTTTTAGACCAAGAACTGGCAAGAACTTTGGGAAACGGGAAAGCTCCGGTTGAGTAGAGCTTTGGATAATTTTGAGATAGGTGATGGTTAGCTTCCTGTATGCTTTGTGTGATTAAGTACTCTTGTCTAAGTATTTTTATGAGATGCATTGCTTAGGGAACGATTAGAAATGTCTAATAGTTCTGTTAGCAGTCTGGTAAATTGAACGTTGTATTGTGCTTGTTCGTTTATAAGTTGATTGTTCATTTTTGTGACTGTGGATTATTTGACATTTGTTTCGTTTGGGTACCATGCCTGGTATGGGATAATACTAATGGTTGGCTTGGGTACCACGCCTGGTACGGGTTTACTTTCTTGTATTTCTGTATCTTTATTTAATGGTTCCCTGAGTGGACCAGGTCGTGAATTTTAATTGTGGTTGTGTATTTTGGTCCTTGAGAGGCCGGGTTGTTACATTGCTTTATGAGTTGGTCTTGGTGTAGATCGGGTTGTTGTTTGACCCTTAGGTGTTGTCTAGAGGGGATCTAGGGTGGGTACGGGATATGTGACGAGGCATAATTGTTATTGTTGTGGGTTATTGATCATAACTGTGAAGTGGTTTACATGTAGGACAAGTTAGGTAGAGACTTGTAGTCTAGGAATGCCTGTTGACTCGCCTATGTGTTTTTGTAATCTTACTGGATTTCTGTACTACTCATACATTGTTTATTTGGAACTTGCTGATGATCCTACAATACACAGTGGTTATGTACTGATACTGTACTTGCTTGTCTTTTTGTGAGTACAAGAAATCTTCTGGCGGTTGACGCATGACCTCACTTGTAGACCAGACTTTCCGAGATATCAAGGGTGAGCTATTCGATCGAGCTGCCTTGGTGTCCATCTAGTTTGAGTTGTGGCCCATTTGTTCGGGCTTAGACTATTTCATTTTTCTTGGGGTTGTATCCCTGTACTCTAGTATTTAATAGATATTTGGTACGATGACTTTCAGATTCTAGGGAGGAAATTCCGCAGTTTACTTTATCTATAGAGTTGATTTTTACTATGATTGAATGCTAGTTTACTTTTCTGCACTAGTTTTAAGCTGTTAGGCTAGATAAGAGTTGGACTTTAATGGTTTGCCCATCCGGGGGTTGGGTGGATTCCACTCACGATGGCCTGGGTCGTGACAACAACTCTATGGATCCTTGATACATGAGCCACGCATCATATTACAGATGACGCTCAAAACCTGATGACACCACATGATTACAATGGACAGTCTAAAATAACATTGTGCGATGGTATTATAATAACTCATACAGGCTCAACTAATCTTGTAACTCCCTTTCATCAGTTTTCTTTACATAATATTTTATGTGCCCCATCTATCAAAAAGAATCTTATATCTGTTTCATGATTTTGCAAACAAAATCAAACATCTATTGAATTTCCCCCCTGCTTTTGTTGTGAAGACATTGAGCACGGGGGCACCACTGCTACACGACCAAAGTAAGGATGACTTGTATGAGTGGCCAAGTCAAAACAACCAGAACCCATCATCCTTCTCATATGTGAACTCGACCATCTGTTCCAAACTAGCTTTTTCTTTGTGGCATTATCAACTAGGCCATCCTAATCTTCGTCTTTTACAATATATTTTTACTTCTTATCAGTTACCTTATTCAAATAAAGATAACTTTCAGTTCTGTAATTCCTGTTGCATCAATAAAAGCCACATATTCCCTTTTTTCGCAAACACTTTACAAAGCACACAACCATTTGAAGTTCTTTATACTGATGTTTGGGGTCCCTCTCCTATTTTATCTCTAAACAATAAGACTTACTACGCCATTTTTGTTTATCAATTTTCAAATATACTTTGTTATACACCATGAAAAATAAAAATGAAGTTGCCAAAATATTTGTTGAGTTTAAGCCCTTAGTTGAAAATTACTTCAACACCAAAATTCGAACCATTTATTATGATGATGGTGGAGAGTACCAAGGCTTAAAATCTTACTTCACAAACCATGGCATACAACATCTTGTGTCACCGCCATATACCCCACAACGTATCGCCTTTGCAGAACGATGCCATCATCACATCATTAAAACAACTCATACTCTACTACACCAAGCTTCTCTCCCATAAAATCTATGGATATTTGCTTGTCAATGTGCAGTACACCTCATAAATCGATTTCCAGTATCTGCTCTTCAAAATAAATCCCCATATCAAACACTTTTCGGTAACATCCCAAATGGAATAACATCCCAAATTTTGATTCCATTCGCACATTTGGTTATTTGTGTTACCCATGGTTAAAACCATATACCAAAACTAAGCTTGATCCTTGATCTACAGCTTGTGTCAATCTTGGCTTCTCTATAAAATATCATTGTCATCAACGCTATGATCCCATTAATTCCAAAATATATATTTCCAGAGATGTCAAATTTTTGGAAAATATATTTCCTTTTCAAACCATGTCCTCAAACTTCTCCTCTCTATCCTGCATAATATCTTGGCATGATTTACTCAATTCTACATCTTCATCCAATGATTCTTCCTCGATTATTGATACTATACCTACGCCAACGCTACCTCCTCTGCGCATCACTCCATTGAACACCCAACCTTCTACCTCTGACTTGGCCACACATACAACACCTACTACGATTGTGTCATCTTTGGAAGCTCCAGTACAATCAGTCACGCAACAAGTAAGTCCAACATCTAGCTTTATTTCCACTTCACCTTCTTCTCAAATAAATCCATCTACTTTTCCTGCCCATAACATGCCTCGCATGGTCACCCGTTCACAAAACAACATTTTTAAGCCCAAACAAATATTCAATTACACAACCAGTCTTGGTAAAACTCTTCCACCCTCAACTGTGAAACAAGTTGTCAAAGATCCAGAGTGGCGCCTCGCTATGCAAGAAGAGTTTGATGCATTACTAAAAAAAACTTGGGAACTTGTACCGTCCAAACCAACTCATAACATTGTCAGTAATAAATGGATCTTTCGTGTTAAGTGGAAAGCTGATGGCACCATAGATAGATATAAAGCTCGTCTGGTTGTCAAAGGATTTACTCAACGACCAAGTATTGACTTTCATTCTACTTTTAGTCTTGTTGTAATCCCAACAACTATTCATGTTGTTTTGACTCTAGCAATGCAACATGGATGGCCTCTTCATCAACTCGACATCAACAATGCCTTTTTGCAATGCAATCTTGATGATGAAGTTTACATTAACCAACCTCATACAACCCTCCCCAGGAACTAGTCTAAACAGGTACAAGAGCTCTAAAGAGAAAATACACATATAAAAATAAGACACAACTTTCACCATGAAGACGAATAGTAGAAGCTGCTGAGATCACAATCGTCCTGTACCTATGAAATATCACTGATCCTACAACCAAACTATACTGAAAAAGGTATAACAAGAGTAGTATCAGTACAAATAATACGTACGGGTAGGCATCATCAGTCGACCCGAATCCACCGCATACCATCATATAAGAAATCAAGAGAAAATATGCAATAAGTTACAAGAATACCGTCTTTTCTCATCCATCTCTACCTACGTACTATTATCCCTACAAGCCTGTACACTCTACTCCTAAGCCTTCCTACCCTGCTCCACTGCCAACTCCGTAGCTAGGAGACTTTGTACCATCCCATCCTGGTCCAACGTAACACCTAGGCTTTCCCACAATCACATTTAACACTAGGACCTCTCAGGCCACACTTAACTCTAAGACTTCCCAAGTCACTCTTAATACTATACGTCCCAAGTCACACCTTACACTAGACTTCCCGAGTCACTCATAACACTAGAACTTCCCAAGTCACCCATCTTACCAACCATTATAAGAACCTCAGTGGTTCCAGTCTCAACAATCAGGTTTACTAGCCACCCCTGCTAGCCACTTGAGAGGCAACCTACAAAACCTTGATTTACCACCCTGACTCAAGTTAGGATACTAAGTCAACCACTTTGACCCTTAGCCCTTAGCCAAACAATGGGCTACCGGATAGTTCTGCGTATTCTACCCCCAAGGTTCATTACCCTTGACATTCTGTTGATTCAGACACGCATAAAATACTAGCTTTGTTTCACTAAACAAGTCAAACCTGACTTCCTAAGAGCCTTAGTTTCCCCCAAGCTCACCTATCTTGGACCCGTCAAGAAAAATTCCTCACAACCTTTAGTCTTGTGCCCAACTAGCCCAGACATCACCACTAGCCGACCTGTCACTCTTGTCGAGTTGGGAATTTCAAAGGTATGACATTAACCGAATATCACTAGACAGTATAAACAACTAAGTCCATGTGACTATCAATAATACCCCCAGTCAACAACCGGACTCAACAACCTTATAAGTCATAACCCACTGTGCAAGTAATCAGACCACATATTATTATGTCACAACTTGAAAACCACTCGGACCTCCCAAGGTTCCCTAGGACATCATCTATGCTATTTAACATATGACCCCGGTTTACAGAAGAAACCACCTTATCACTTAAGCACACCAACCCGACCCTCAAAGACCAATATATATGTCAAGTAATTATATATCCTGGCCCTCTCAGGAACCCAACATGTAAAGAACACCAATAATAGATAAACCCAGTTCACTCAAGGAACCAACATGTAAAGAACATCAATAACAGATAAACCCGGTTCACTGAAGGAACCAATA
Organism: Jaltomata sinuosa; assembly: GCA_003996215.1. Classification (NCBI taxonomy): domain Eukaryota; kingdom Viridiplantae; phylum Streptophyta; class Magnoliopsida; order Solanales; family Solanaceae; genus Jaltomata; species Jaltomata sinuosa. Next base: position 156,232 of record QJPP01006939.1, read on the forward strand.
TATAATGAACAAAAAGTAAACTCGTACCAGGCGTGGTACCTGAGCCAACCATTATAGAATCTGTACCAGGCATGGTACCCGAGCCAACCAATATAGCACTTGTACCAGGCATGCTACCCGAGCCAACCATTAGTATCCCATACCAGGCGTGGTACATGAACAAACTAATATATATATATATATATATATATATATATATATATATATATATCCTGCACTAAGTGTGGTACCCGAGCCAACTGAATGTAACAAAAAATCCAACAGTCAATAATTAAATGAACATAAACAGTAACACCAACAAGCAACAAAACCAAGTTCATTTCACATAATTGACACCCGGATACTTAGACATTCATAACTTTATTACCTAGGCATGCAAACACATACATCACTAAGCTAAAATTACATGTACACACATTGCATTTGGAAAGACAATAACCATCACCTACCCAAAAATCAGGTTCATAACCCCCAACATGGAAGTCCTGCCCGAAGACTAATTCACGGTTTACCCTCTAAGCACATATAATCGTTTACCCCAACTCCAGACCCACTTCTCGAAATGTGAGCGCATCTTAGGGAATTCATTTGTTATCATAAAGGACTTCAAACCCTTCCTATTCATCCCACTTCCTTTAATTAAGGTATTCCCGGGAACCCGCTATGACCTAGCAACTAATTCCCTCACAACATTTCTGGTTCCCCAAACCTACCCACAATCTAGTTCCCTAAATCTAGAATCATACACAAGTTAACAAGTAAAAACAAACCCCGAATGAAAACTCATCACCTCGACCCCATCATTCCCTATTTAATCAACTAGCCAAATAAATACAATATTCCACCAGTCTTCGTGCCCGAAGGCCTAAGCATAAATTCTCCAGTCATTCTACACGATAATATGCAAGAAAATACGGGTCTACAACTACTCAATTAAACGTAGCCTACCTGGACACCAAGCATCTGCTACAGAGGTCTGAACACTAACTTCTAGCTCTATGAAGGCAATTCCTAGAGGAAAGTGAGCCTGTAATCCATGGTTTTTCACCCCATTGACCGGAAATCTCCCATCCTCATTGCTCCCAAGCTTTGAAGTAGCCTAGGAGGGGTTTTAGAGCAACTTTTTCCTCTTTAAAACTGAAGACGAGAGAAAGAAATTATAAAGCCTATTTTTGGGTTTTCTGGTCCCGTCATCCTGCTACAGTGGAACAACCATAGTGGTAGCAACTCGCTATAGTAGAGTTGACGGCCTTGACTTCTGCTACAATAGGAATTTCTCAGTTGTAGAGCAGTGTCAAATGCTATATCAGTTGACATAGGATAGAACCTCGAGAAATCTCCTAAAATTTCCCATTTTATAACACACTTTGAGATCCTGATATTTTGAACCGACCCTTTCACGTCAACTTCGATATCGGGAGTTCTACTCACCCATATTCACTTATGAAAAGTCCTACGGACTCCCTAAAGCCTTAGCTAACGGAAAAATTAGCTCAAACTTAGACATTTTATCGAATTCTTTCTCAGATTGCCCACACTGTACCTCACTCAGAATTCATCTAAGACTAGCCTAGCCCAAAATTTCAAACCCCCTAACCCAAAAGTTTTCTATCCCGTTCTTCGCACGAATAGCTCACCCATAATGAGATGCCTTTTTATAATGACTGAACAGGTCGTTACACATGCAGTCATTGGAAAGCTTCAGTATCTCTCCTTTACACATCTAGATCTTAGTTTTGCTATCAACAAACTCTCATAATCTATGCATAAGCCTTCCACCATTCACTGGTAAGCAATGAAGCATGTCCTCAAATACCTCAATCATACAATGCTTCACGGCCTGCTTCTTCATCGTAATTCCACTAATGCACTTCATGTATACTTAGATGCAGATTGGGCGAGTGATATTACAGATCGATCCTCTATCTCAGCTCATATGATATATCTTGGTCTTAATCCTATTATCTGGTCCTCAAAGAAGCAACAGACTGTTTCAAGATCTTCCACTGAGGCTGAATATTGTATTGTTGCTAGCAAGTGGTAGAAACCAATTGAATGTAAAACCTCTCAGCTGTACTTTATGTGAGCCTTGCAGCACCTCCTAAAGTCTACTGTGATAACATAAGTACCACATATGTCAAAATCCTGTCTTCCACATCCGCATGAAGCATATTGCCATTGACTTCCATTTTGTACGTGAACAAGTGCAACAAAATTGCCTTTACGTCACACATGTCCACACCGCGGACCAGCTCACTGATGTATTCACCAAAACATTGCTTAAGACTCATCACTAATAACAACTTACCAAGCTAGGTGTTGTTGAAACACTCCCTAACTTGCGGGGGCATAACAGAGCAAATTAAGGAATTACATATCACTGTAAATCCTCAATCAAATATTATCTTACCTTTCTTAGAAGATTCTTTATTTATTGTAGCTGATATTATGGATCTTGTTCCCACATCAAAGTCTTATATATACATGTAATTAGTCAGTACTTAATACATACAATTTTCCTACTTCACTTGGATCTTATTAATACAATCATCTAAGTTATTCTATTATAGCTTTTAAGACCACAAAAGTAATAAAAGGTAGAAAATTAATCACAATGCAAGTTATAAGAGATGAAAGTTTGCACAATTAAATGTAAATGGAATAACAAGGGATCAAAAGTTTGAACATAAAAGTGCACATAGATTATAAAATCATACTTCAGATATCACATGCAGATTAATAGTCTTCCATGATTAGTAACTTAGTACATTCTCCCCTCGCACTTAATCACCATGACCGTACATGACATTTTAAGCATAAAGTTTAGGTGAGAAGCTATGGTTGATAAATCTTCTAACATTCTGATATCTTGCTGCATCAATGATAAAGCCATCTTCATCCTTCCTCTTAAATTTTTTTGACTCAGCTCTATTACTCACAACATTCCTTTTAGGGATATAGTCGTCATAGTTGCCAGCATCAAACAAGTACTCATCATGATCTATTCTATTTTTTGGATTTATTTTGATTAAGAAACTCCCCAACATATTCACATATAATTTTTTTGGATGAGACATAATCCGTGACCTCAAACCCCCTCCTCTTGATTCGATGTTGAAAACCTTTAAATGGTACCGACGACCATGCTGGCTAACTCTATTTCTATAAAATAGGGACATTTGCAAGATGGACCACATTCATGAACAAGAGATTTTTCTCTAATAATAGAGACTCTTGTCTTGAATGAAATCTCACCTCCGTTCCTAAAAGCACAAGAGCATTGCTCAGAATCTGAGCATCCACTTGTGCAACTGCAACCTTGAGTCCTAGAGATAAAATAGCAATTTGGACACTATATGTTGGTAATGTAAATGAAGGATGGGGGTCTATCATAATCTATTTCATTGATGGCGAGGATCAGCATATTCTCCTTTCCTTGGAAGACATCATAATCCACAACAAAATCAAACTCTATAAAACATTTTGTTGCCTTGTTAACATTTTTCATGAAAATAATCGACCTTGACTAACTGGCTAAGATTTGGTTGGCTTAGATTTCTTTTTAGTTCAAACTTGAAAACGTATTTTCCAGTTGGACCTCTTTCTTGCCAACACTTAGTCACAGTGTACAATCCATCATAAATGTATTTTGTATCAGTATTTCCACCATTCACTCTTTGTGAGCGACAAATAACCCTCACAGAATATCCCAAATCCATCGAGTTCTTCAAGGCTAGATTATCCCCTTTAAGCTTTTGATCTTTCACTCTCGCATTACCAGATACTTTGGGGTTTCCACCTTGACCTACGTAGATGAATGTTTGAGAAGATATGATCTTGTTCTCGTACTGACCAGAATCAACAATGCTAGTTGCAACATTTCTTCTATTAATATTCACATAATCAATACCCCTAAAAAATTGGTGATGTAGTCCGACCATAGCAAGTTCTGCCCTGAATCGAAATTGATCCCCAATTTGAACTCCAGGAACATGACCAAAGGCCCACTCACAATTTACCCACTTTTTCTGATTTCTCAAAATTGTTGCTGCCTCTATATTAATTCTTCTTTTAGAGCATCCTTCACATTTCTCTGCCTTATCTTCTCGCGAAAGTTTAGCATATAGGTCATCAAAAAGCTTTCGAGTCTCTCTAACTTGTTTCAGTTTCTGAATATGTTCATATTCAGTTAACAATAATCCATGACCAGAAATAGCGGGCAATTCACGTCCACCGTTTGAAAACCAATCACATCTGTTTCCCCTATGAATTAATGGCTTTTTGGGGACCTTCAACCTATGATGAATCAAGACTTGATGTTGTTGAAGTCTGCTTTCATTATTTTCACGAACGGATGGACCACAATTACCCATATCAACTTTTAAGCGCTTAAATGTGGAGTGAGATTTAGTATCAACACTCTGATGAAATCTCATCCCTAACTTCTTTGAGGGACTTGTTTCCGTTAACATAGACATCTGAAATTTAAAAAGTAGGCACAACATAAAAACCAAACAATTTTATGATAACACAAACACATTACATGATTATTAACACATAACAAGACAAGGCATTATGAATGTGGGAATCAAACAAAAAATGTTACAGCAAAGCAGAAAGAAACAAAAATCCTAGAAGCAGATATTTAGAGCATAATAAGCAATGAAGAAGAGTAAGAAATTCACATTAGGGCTAAAGGATATTGAGAAAAAACCCTGAATGCATAGAATAATTCTGAAATTCTTTGAAAACCGTAGTTGTTAACTTTAATTGGAGCGGGAAATTAGTGCCACAGAAAGAGGCAAACTAGAAGCCTTTACTAGATTTGCACCCAAAATACGTTTAACACTCCATATTAAACTTATGATTCATTATAATTATAACTTTTGCTATAGAAAATAGTCTTGGAATAAAGGAACATTTTTTTCCTTGGGAAGAAGAAATGGGATTGAGGCGATTTGACAAATTTAAAAATAAAAGGAAGATCTTTGAAATTTATTGTCTATAATAAGTTATACATATTCGAAGAATAAAAATTATCAAAATGAGAAATATAAAGTTAATGTATTACCAAATATAAAATATGTTAACAAGGAAAAAGTATCGTGTAAATTGAGAAAGAAAAAGTATCAAAGTAATAGCTTATTTGGTCAAACAAAAAATAATTTGTCATAAATGTTTTTTGAAAAAGAATTTTTTGAGAATAAAAAGTTTGTTTGGCTAATTAATTTAAAATTATTTTTATTAATATTAGAGCACACTGCTTTGTGTTGAGCTATGTTCTAAAAATGCTTCAGAGAAAATTATTTTTTTAGCTTTTTTAAAAAACAATTTCAATTATTACTATTTAAAATCATATGCATTTTTCTTTAAATCTTGATTATGTACCTATACTTTAAAATAAATCTTTTTGACTTTTCAAAAGCTTAACTAAACACACTATTAAATTTTGTAACAAAAAGATACATTTAAATATTCTTATATTTCTCATGAAATGAAAATTATCACAAATCCGTAATCCGATTGTTAGTATGCAAAAAGTATTAATGGGAGAATGATAAACCAGAGAGAGAGAGATGTAATTTAAACTTTGTGAAATAATTAAGATTTACTCTTCATTAATAGTTTGGATTACTTCTACCCTTATTGATGCCAAAATGGCCTAGAATTACTCTTATTGACTAAGGCAAAAACTATCCAATACGTGATTAGGTCAAATTGGCCCCTGATTTGCACCAAAATTTTGAAGAACAAAGTCATTGTTCCAACCAACATCACCATTTTTTTAACGCACAAATCCTCCCACAACTAGGTTTCTACCCCAAACTCAAATTAACCACACTCAAATTAATTTAAAGTGATACTCAAAGAATAATCAATTGAACCATCAAATTCAATTCTTGTCACTATCAAAACTCCATCACACAATTCAACTAACAATCCTTCTTAGAATACCAATAGTGATGTCAGATTTCCAAATCGACCTTGTAATACTAAAACAAACCAAAATATCAAGAATTCAATTCCCAAAACATGTAGTGTAGTATAGTAACGATCAAAGTGGGGTTATAATGGTTGAGGTTTGATGATCCTCTAGAAAAACTAAAATGGTGAGTGGAGAAAATGGTAAAGATGAAGCATGAGAAGTTTTATTTCCATCCAATCCATTGTCTAACCAATAACTTCCGAACTTTTAATTTCTATACAACTCTCCATTGTCCAACCCGTTACCCTATCCCCTTAGTCTTATATAATGTATGAGTTTTAATGTAGAAGTTATTGTTTGGCCCTAATTATTGATGTTGTTGTCTGTTGGTTGCTACCGGTTATTGTTCTAAGTTGAGAAAATTTTATACAATAATAAAGTAATATTTCTCTTTAGCTCTCTTCTATTAATACGGTCTCAAATATAATTTACAGGACATATATACTGTGCCTAGTGCCCACTACTTCTTATTTGTTATAATTAATTTCACTCTAGTTATAACCTCTAATCTTATATGTATCATAATTTCTTTTGAAAGATCGAATTCATTATTGAAAAATTAAAAAACCTATTTTATAAAAACAAATCTAACCGAATCAAACTTGAAAAAAATAATAAAAAATGAACTAATTTGATTCAGTGTTTGACGCATATTTTTTCATAATAAAAAATTAACGAACTGAATCAAAGTTCGAAAAATCAGAACCAAAGAACCAAATGCCCCCTCCTAATACAAATGAGTGTGACAAGAGGAAAATATGAGTTAATTTGGAGTGGGGTTGTTAAATGGGCAGTTGGACTAAGCTTAGATTTTAATATATGAATAGTTGTTAAAGTTCACCCATATATATAATTGTTCATAAAATTCAAATATAATAAATATGAGAAATAGAGATCTAAAACATACCTTTGAAAATAAAGTTGATAATGCTAATGCTCTTAATCTTATGCTTTTGCCCAATTGAGAGAAATCTTGTGATTTGCCTGGTTGACTGACAATACTATCAAAAAATTGAAAAATACATTAAAAATTAGAATAGGTAATAGAAAATGTTAGTTCTATAGTTAAATGCATTACACCTTTCAATATTGAAATATTACAATTTTAGGATGCAATTAAATTTAGATAACTAAAATATATTGTTAGTCCTAAGCAAACAATATGTATATGTAATAAAATCCCATTATTATGAGTTTTCAAATAAGTAAATATATAATAAAAAATCAACACACTTGCATCTTCCCTAGCCTCCCCCAACTGCTTACTTAAAGAGAAAGAGATTCATGCTTTGTTCTTAAAAGAACATCTATTTTAAACTAAATTGGAATTATTAACTGTAGATCCAAAAACTTAAAAATTTGCAAGAGAAGGGTGGCCAACTGTAAGGCAACTTAGGAAAAACTTTTGGGGTATAAACTTTATGATATAAGTGTCGAGTTCATATAGAGCAGATAAAAAAAATAATATAACGAGTTCAGTGATAAAAATCTAAAGCTAAACCAATCAAATTAAAATTTTGACTTCACCATTATTTTTCAGCATGCCTTAGGGAGTTTCTCAAGATCCTCACCCAAAGTTAAGCGCTCAAATTAAATGAATTGTAATTCAAAATTTATAGATTAAATTTTTTCACTACGCCTCTGACCGGCCTGAGACGAGCCCTAAGAAAGCCATTTAAAATATTCTTATATGCATCTGGTTTCTTAGTGAATCGTTGAATGCAACCACAAAGAAAAAAAAATTATATGAGGAAAATTAAACTAAAGAACTTTAAAACATCAAGACAAGAAATAACTTACTTGAAGTACGAATTTAAGTGTTGGATTCAAAAAAATTTTAAAACCAAAACCCCACAAAACAAAAATGTGTTATAACACAAAATTATTAGACGAAGATGGAACAAGGGTATGTCAATACCAAGCTCCTATTTATACTAATAAACGTGAAGGTCAAATAAGGTATGCAATTGATTTTTGTTCTAATTGTGTCTCTTTACATCAACAAGTTCCTATATCAAACAAGGTAAGTCAATTACAAAGTTACCACAATAAAAGTGAAGCTAAAATAAGAAATGCAATTAATTTCTATTTAAATTGAATTGCTTTATCAAACAAGGCAAGTCAATTAAAGAGTTACCAGAATAAAAGTGAAGCCAAAATAAGATATGCAATTAATCTCTATTCAAAGTGGATTTCTTTATCAAACAAGGGAAGTCAATTACAAAGTTACCAGAATAAAAGTGAAGCTAAAATAAGATATGCAATTAATTTCTAGTCAAATTGAATTTCTTTATCAAACAAGGTAAGTCAATTACAAAGTTACCAGAATAAAAGTGAAGCTAAAATAAGATATGCAATTAATTTCTATTCAAATTGAATTTCTTTATCAATCAAGGCAAGTCAACTACAAAATTGCCAGAATAAAAGTGAAGGTAAATAAGATATTCAATTGATTTCTATTCAAATTGAATTTCTTTACATCAACAAGTTTTCATATCAAACAAGGTAATTAAGTCAATTAAAAAGTTTCAAAATAAAAGTGAAGGTAAATTAAGGTATGCAATAATTGGAAGAAATAGTTTTTAGTCCTTGACAATTTTTTTATTTCTTTTTTAGTTTTGGTAAATTTTAGTAACACCTTGTAATCCCCATCTCTGTTTACCCATTCCCTACTTAGTTTTATGTCTTTGTAAATATATCTTCATTTTTACATATAAAATATCTTTATTTTTACACATAAAATATCTGAAAAAATTATTTATTTCTATTCAAATTATAAAAAGACAAAAAATCTCATTACCTTCCATTTAATTGATTCCTATTCAAATTGGGTTTCTTTAAAAAGAGTTAGGCAAGTCATATACGAAGTTACCGTACCAACTAATCCTAATTTAGGTAGAACTTTTAAGTCGGCGTAGATTTTTTTTCCGTTTTCCTCTTTCTTTATTTTCCTTTTCTAGACTAGGATTCACAAAATCTCTTTCCAATTGAATCATCAGCTCCACAAGTCACTTGATCTCCAAGGAAGACAAGTGTAATAAGGCCTCATTTCAGGGTGTCAATGTTTTTTTATAAATTCTGACTTAATCGATCGAACCTAATTGTGTCGAATTGATTTTTAGGTTTTTTTAATAAAATCATAAGTTTTTATATAAATTTATAATTGTATCAAATAATTAGATTAATTTTTAATTTTATAAAAATAAATTGATAAAATAATGAATCATACTGAATAAATTTATATATATAAAATATATATTATATATAAAGTTTAAGAATACTGTAATATTAAAAAATTACCTTGGGTCTTGGGTGATGAAAACGACAACCAACCAACAGATAATTAACTCCAAGTTCCAAATTTGAAACAAAATATGCTATTCATAAGCTAAATTAGTTCTAGCATCTAAAGTAATAACTAGTAAGCTACAAGGTATTAGATATTTTTTTCTCGTATGATTTAATTTTCTCTTATAAAATATTTAATCTTAGTAGACTCAACTCTTAAGTCCTGTCTTGATTAGTTTCTTTTTGCCCGTGTAATCTAATTTATTTTTTCCACTCGAGTGATCTAAGTATTTTATTTTTGTTTAATATTATTTTACACTACTGTAAATAGTGTGATGGATCTCTGTTGCCGTCTTTCATATTTTCTTGATTTACCATCTTTTAAGCAATAAAAATATCTAGAATGTTTTTGCCAAAATCCCATAGAAGTATGCATGGTATCGTGTTCTATCTTCTACTTGTACCTTTTGGATGTTTTATTTTTAAAATATAAAAAATTAACAAAATCATACCGATATTGAAGAGAAACCAATATGATGTGATGGTTTAAAAAATTCTAATTTTGGTTATACAAAATCAAATAAAAAAATATTGCTATGGTACAAATTTTACAAAATAACTACGTGAGCCATACCATAAGGAACCCCTACTCATTTGTTTGTATCTAATGAATGTATGTAACGATTTGCATGGTCATTTTATTCTTTTGAAGTCTTTTCCCTAGTGTTGCCTTCTCCGTAGCCTTATTATGCTATTTATGACTTGTCAGGATGGATGGTGCAGTTTTTGAGGTGATCGAGGGCATTTCAGAGAAGAAATTCTATTTTTGGAAGTTTCAAAATTGAAAATTTGACCGAAGTCAATATTTTGGATTAATAAGGTCAGATGTGAGTTTTGAGAGCTCTATGAGGTTCGTATAGGTTGACTTACGACTTAGTCAAATATTTTGGACAGATCCCGAGGAACTCGGAAGTGATTTGGATCATTGGTGAGTTTCTAGTTAAGTTTGGAAATTTGAATTGACCACAATCAATATATGATCAAGACGATCTTGAATCAATGATTTAATGATTCCAACAAGTTTTGAACGTATTTTGTAATTGATTTACATATTTGGTTTATGTCCGCGAGGTCTCAAATGAATTTCGGGTGCTTGTTCAAAGATTTGATGTTATTTGAGAATAAATGCTACCACATGAAGCAAATAAGCTCCAAGTGGTGTTTTGATTGAATAATTAGATGCATATCATAATTTCAGAATCATAGTAAAAAGAGTTGTCAAATTTTCATATCGTACGGAAAGTTATGGGGTTTTTTTATAGCGACCTGTTCCATCATTATGGGTAAACTATTCGTACGAAAAAACGGGTTGAAAAACTTCCAGGTTGGGAGTTGGAAATTTTGGGCTAGGCTAGTATCGAACGGATTCTGAGAGAGGTATGGTCTAGGGCAACCCAAGAAATGATTGGTTAAAATTTCTAAGGTTGAGCTAGTTTTTTCGTTAGCCAAGACGATAAGGAGTCTATGGGACTTTTCGAAAGTAAATTCGGATGAGTAGAACTCCCAATATTGAATTGACGTGAAAGGGTTAGTTCGAAACGTCAGGATTTGAAGTGTGCTATAAAATGGATAATTTTGGCGGATTTCCCGAGGTTCTATTTAGAGGTTGACTCTATGATACAACAATGACCACTATAGCGGAGAACTTCCTGCTATAGCAGAAGTCAAGGCGGTCAGCATCGCTATAGCAGGCGGGTTCTGCTATGGCGGCGCCTCTATAGCAGAGTGGAGACCGCTATAGTGGAGTAAGTCACCGTAAATGCAGAAAATTCCCCAAAAATATTCAGTATTTTTCAAGAATGTTTTGGGGAAGGGCAGAGGTGATTTGGGCGACTCCAACTCAATTTCCACCAAAAGTCATTGTAAAGGTAAGGATTTTACTCCCCTACATTAGTACTTTGATTCCCGGACCTTATAATCAATATTTACGGGCTTGGGGGAAGGTTTGTCTTGACCTAAGAAGGTAGAATCCAATGTAATGGGGATTCTAGGGTGTTGAGATTCTTGGGTCTTGTTTATAATTGATCATTCATGACTTATTCACCATAATTTGCTTAATGTATCCATAAAAATGATAGATTTAGGTGAATTAATGGTGGGAAAGCCCTGTGATGGGTTGAATGATCATGGTTTAGCCTGGGGATTCGGATTTGAATATAATTCGGGGATTATTAGGCCACTTGGACTGATTTTAGTATTATGTGTAATGATTTTTAGACCAACGGAAAGCGAAAGCTTCAGGAAATGGGAAGGCTTCGGTCCAATAGAGCTTTCAGGCTATTCGAGGTAGGTGATGGTTGTTGTTTCCCATTTGCGATATGTGTACATTGTAACTGTTGCTTAGTATTGTATGTTTATTACATAGTTTAGGATATGGAATTATGAATGTCAAAATATGTGGTTGTCAATCATGTGAAATAAACTTGTCTTTATTACTTGTTGGTTTACAAGTGTGGTTATGTTCATTATTGTTGATGGTTTGATTGTGTGTGACATTCGGTTAGCTCGGGTACCACGCCTGGTGTCACACCCCGAGGCTACCTCCTAGACGTAACACGGGACCCGAGACCACAAGTGCCCTGAGTTAAACCTTGGCTAAAGCATGACTTATACAAACATAGATAGACTTAACGGAAGCATCAAACTAAAGTGATAAATAGACTGAGTCATCAACAGCTCAAACATAACATACAAGATCTGAAACCCAAATACAGAATAACTACTATATCCGAAAGACTCTAAACTAAATGATGGTTTGCTGGGACAAGACCCCAGCTAACTCAAAATACTAAACAAAAACCATAAAGATAGTCAACTAATACTAGTCCTCGAAGTATGAGGACTCACCACTCAAAGATGGAACACCGGCTAATCTCTAGCCATGAATCTGAGGACCCGACTTTGAATCTGCATCATCAAAAGGATGCAGGGCAAAATATGCCTCAGTACTATAGGATGAACTGAGTATGTGAGATATGCAAACTCTGAAGTAAACATGCTATACATACTTTAGAACTGAAATCATGCTATGATTGTGAAAGCTGAAATGCGAAAGACTCAATGCAATATCATAAGCTCGGGTACCATGCCTGGTGTCATGCCCCGAGGCTACCCCCTAGATGTAACACGGTACCCAGGACCACAAGTGCCCCGAGTTAACCCTTGGCTATATCATAACTTATACAAACATAGATAAATTTAACGGAAGCATCAAACTAAAGAGATAAATAGACTGAGACATCAACATCTCAAACATAACATAACAGGATCTGAAACCCAAATACATAATCTCTACTATGTCCGAAAGCTGCTAAACTGAATTATGGATTCTTGGGACAAGATTCCAGCTAACTCCAAATACTAAACAAAAACTATAAAGATAGTCAACTAATACTAATCCTCTAAGTATGAGGACTCACCACTCAAAGCTGGAACGCCGACTAATCTCTAGCCACAGATCTGAGGACTCGACCCTGAATCTACATCATCAAAAGGATGCAACACAAGATATGCATTTTACTATTGAATGTACTGAGTATGAGAGATATGCAAACTCTAAAGTAAACATGCTATACATACTTTAGAACTGAAATCATGCTATGATTGTGAAAGCTGAAATGCGAAAGACTCAATGCAATATCATAAGCAAAATATACTTGAAAACCATAAGTAATAATAGAATTTCTGAAATCTGAAAGCAAAAAGTCAATGCATTTAAATAACTTAAACTGTTTTTGTGGGAGGTTCTCTAACCGACATAGACCATGTAAGCTACATGGAATCCGATGTATCCGCCCCATCGAAAGGACCCAATATATCTTGCTAGAGTATAAAGGCATAACTAGTGTGATCACGGTGTCTGATGCCCATAGAGGGACTTAGAGAACCTACGATGGCACATAGTTCTGGGATTACAAGGGGTACACTCACCCAACCCAACTCGGTGCTCAATACTACTCCCAAACATACTTGTATCTCAACTTATGCTTGTGACATATCTATTTGAAAAGCATACAAGTAGATCTAATACCATGCAATTCATATAGCTTAGGTAGACATATCTAGATGCCAAACCTTTCATAAAACATATAGATATATCTGATGTGAAATCTTTCATACTTCAAAACCTTTAAAACTTAGCATATCCATAATTCAACACATGCTTTTATTTCTAAAATTATAACTTGAAGAATTAGGCATGCAATTTCATGATAATAGATGCCATGTTATCTAAACATGCTAATTTTGCTTGGAAATATGTAAATCAATGAGATCATGCTAAAATTCATCATCAACATATGGGCTTTTGAAATTATGCAAGGAATCATAATTAAAATGTAATAAATGGGAAATCATGAATTGAAACTTTAAAACAAAACCCATAACTTTTTTTCCAATTTGGGTAAGAACCCTAATTTCACAATTTCATAAATCAAAGTAAGAATCATGGGTTTTGGGCATAAGGGTGAAATGGATACCTTATTAAATACCCACATACCTCAATTGAAGCTTTCTAAACCTTGGATGTGAAGAATGGAGACCTAAACTTGGAGCTTTAGACTTGGGAGCTTGAAGGAGTTCTTTTCCCAATTATGTAGATGAATGAGGGATAATGAAAGTCTTAGGCTAAATGGGGTAGAAACCCTACTAAAAGTGGCTAAAATGACCTCACTTAGGAGTTAATAGGGTCGGTAATTATAGAAATACCCCTAGGATTTAATTAAGAAAAACTATTAAAAATTTGGCTTCAGGTTCCACGGGCCCCTTTCCACGGACCGTAGAGGTAACCACGGCTCGTGGATTTGAGTCGTGGTTCCTGAGTCAAAGTTCCAAGCTACGGATGAGTTTCTACGAACTAACAGGATGACCCGTAGAAACTTCTATGAGTCGTGGAACCAATTCATAGTTCCAGGGGAAATGGCCACTCTCTGTCTGATTTCCACGGGTTGGTTCCACGACCCGTGGAATCATCCACAAACTATGAAACTGACCCGTTGTTCTCAGACCTGAGAGTGATTTTCAGGACTTGAATCACGAGTCCTTTCCACGACTCATGGAACTTTCCATGGCTCATGGACTTGACCCGTGATTCCTGGAAGTTCAAAATTCTGCATGTTTCAGAGTTATAAAGCTGGATCAAATTCTGAGGTATTACAATATCTCCCTCTTGGGATCATTCATCCTCGAATGAAGACTACGCAAGGAAAACTGGAGGGAAAACAGCCCAACCAAGCAAAAAACATGAAAACTGAATAATAAACATGAAAATTGAGCTTTTCAACTTGAAACATGACTGAACAAACTTCAGAAAATATGAATGCATGCTAGGATCATGAGGAAAACTGATGGAGTAGAATCAGAGGAATATACTAAAGAGGAAACTAATACCTCAAGCTGAAACTGGGTCGGAAGGAAAGAGATGAGGGTACTTGGCTTTCATGGCTGCTTCTGCTTCCCAAGTATCTCCCTCAACAAGCTGATTTCTCCAAAGGACCTTCATCGAAGTGACTTCTTTGTTTATCAACTCCGAACCTGACGATCAGGAATATCCATGGGAACTTCCTCATAATTAAGGTTATCTTTCACACTCACATCTTCCAATGGAACAATCAAGGTCGGATCACCAACACACTTCTTCAACATAGAAACATGGAAAATCGGATGAACCGCTTCTAAATCTAATGGCAAATCCAACTCATAAGCAACACTACCAACTCTCCTCAGAATACGATAAGGACATACATAGCGGGGACTAAGCTTCCCTTTCTTACCAAATCTCATCACACCCTTCATGGGTGACACCTTCAAAAATACCCAGTCATCCACCTCAAACTCCAACTCTCTTCTCCTCATGTCTGCATATGATTTCTATCAACTCTGAGTGATCTTCAACCTCTCCCTAATGATATGAAACTTCTCCATAGTATCATAAACTGAATCTGGACCAATCAGTTATGCCTCACCTACCCTAAGCCAACCAATAGAGGACCTACACCTCCACCCATAAAGTGCCTCATAAGGAGCCATCTGGATGCTAGAATGAAAGCTGTTGTTGTCGGCAAACTTGATAAGAGGTAAGTGACCATCCCAATTAACTTTGAAATCAATCACACAAGATCTCAACATATCCTACAAAGTATGAATAGTACGCTCTTCCTGGCCATCCATCTGTGGGTGAAAAGCTGTTCTAAGCTTTACCTGAGTACCAAGACCTTTCTGAAATGACTTCCAAAACTGGGATGTAAACTGAGTACCCCTATCTGAAATGATAGACAATGGGACACCATGCAATCTGACAATCTCCCGAATGTAGAGTCTGGCATAATCATCCACTGAATCCGTAGTCTTAACAACTAAGAAGTGGGCTGATTTAGTTATCATGTCGACAATCACCCAAATAGAGTCATGTTGCCTATGAGTACGAGGCAAACCAGTAATAGAGTCCATATTGATCGCTTCCTATTTCCAAGTAGGAAGATCAATATACTGAGTCATACCATCCGATCGCTGATGCTCTACCTTCACTTGCTGACAGTTGGGACACTTAGCCACAAAAAATCTGCTATGTCCCTCTTCATGCCATTCCACCAATAGACTTCCATAGGTCACGGTACATCTTGGTGGCACCAGGGTGAATAGAATACCTAGATCTATGAGGCTCTATCAAAATCTGTTGTCTCAGCCCATCTATGTTCGAAACACACAATCGACCCTGATATCGAAGCACACCATCTCCTCCTTGGGAGAAAACCTCTACCTTTTGCTTATGGACTGCACCCTTCAGCTGGTGCAAGATAAGATCACTGTCTTGCTTTTCTTTTACTTCAGCTACCAAAGATGATTCAGAACCATTCTAAACAACAATACCACCTTCTGTCGAATCCATAAGGCAAACTCCCAATCGAGCAAGTTGATGAATATCTGATGTGCCGCCAATTTACGGCACTTTCGACTCCTTTTAACTAAGAACTATCGTACGTTTTCAAGCAACCGTTGTCGTTTTTGATGTTTTTATGTTGTATTTTCAGGAAATGGAGACAAACATGGAAACGGAAGGAAATACGTGAAAAAGAGCATTCTGGATAAGAGTGACGATCCGAGTGACGGACCGTCAAGCTAGTGACGAACCGTCAAGGCAACCGTCAACTTGAGGCAACACACTGCCTAAAGGAGACGGTCACCGTGATGGGCCGTCAAGCTAGTGACGGTCCGTCACCCCAACCGTCACCTTGAGGCAGCACCACTGCCTAGTGGTGACGGTCACCGTGACGGTCCGTCAAGGTCGTGACGGGCCGTCGCCCAAGCCGTCAAGTTGAGACAGTCGGTTACGCGGATTCCGAACGTTTTTGGGTTTACTTCCTGGACTCCTATAAATACCCTATGTCAGGTTTATTTTACACATCGCTTTCCCAATAGTTTTTACACACATTACTAAATAATTTAGGAGAGTTTTTGAGCGATTGTTGAGAGAGGAAACGCGCTACACATGGTTTCCTTCTCCGCAATCTTGTTCTTGATTGTTCTTGGGATCTTGTTATTTCTTGTTCTTGGAATAATTGAAGATTGTTTTCAATACATTGTAAGGATTTCTTTTTCTTTATTATGATTATGACTTTCTTTTATTCTTCTTCTAGCATGATTAACTAAACCTCCCACAACTAGGGTTGTGGGAGCCATGGCTAAAGTAGCAATATAGATTCCGGGTAGCGACGGGTTAAATATGTATGTTGTCACGTTGTTAATCATTCGTTATGTAACATTTTCTAGTGGTTGCAAATATTAGAACATGCCTAGGTTTAATTTGCTTGAGTAAAGAGATTAAAACCGGGAAACTTGATTAACGACAAGGATTTGAGACTACCAACTCTCGTCTAATGATTAATGCTGTAACTAGATTAATCTACTTGATGTTTAGGATTGAAATCTAAAAAGCATATCTTTTCGAGGTCGAGAGAATAGAAAAGGAAATTTGTCTATTTGGTCGAGAGACGTTTAGACGATACCATTAATTCAATCACATCGTGACACGCATATAGAAAGAACCCGGTTAAGCTTAGGATCGACATTGTTACAAATGCCATGGTGAACACGTCCCTAGTTCACTCTCTCCTATTGATTATTACTCATACATTATTGATTGCTTTTGTTTACACTTCGTTCACAAACCCCCCTTTTTCCGGAAACTATTGACTATTAGTCACATACTTCACTAAAGGCTTAATTCTCACCATATTCTCTGTGGGATTCGACCCCAACCTAGTTGGGTTCTATATTTGACTACGACCGCTTACGCCTCGTTAATTTGAGGTGTAGTTTGGGCGTTATCAAAAAGTGGCGCCGTTGTCGGGGAATACGGTTGTTAATTAAGTCTGGTGTGTTTATTTGACTCTTAGTCATAATTTCCTGCTTTACATTTATTTGTTGTTTTTGTCTTTGACAGGGTACACAGTTGTGCATGCCAAGTACCCAAAGTTCGTGTCACGCCCCAAACCATGGGAGGCATGACCGACACTCGGAGCCCCAAAAGGCCGAGGGTGCCAAAATAGAGTGTATCTTTGTTGAACCTGCTGGGGGTCTGAGACCGACAAGGTCTCTAAGAATAGCAATTCGAAACACTAAAAGCTCAATAGTAGTTAAGTAACTCAAGGCCGACAAGGCTATTATCATAGTAGATAGCTAATAACAAGGCCGACAAGGCCATACCCAACACTAATATACATATACACGTCTACAAGCCTCTAGGAGTAAGTAAAATATCTCATATCCAGGACAGGGCCTTGGACTACCCATAAGTTGTACATATATATAACCTGGTCAAAATATAAGCTAGACCTCTGACTCGTCAGCTCCAGGAAGAATGGAGCTTACCAAAATGGTTGAACTCCGCAACTCCTACTGAAGAGATCTGTCTGGGTATCTGTCTGGACCTGCAGGCATGTATGCAGCGCCCCCAGGCAATGGGGACGTCAGTACGACAATAATGTACTGGCATGTAAGGTAGAAACATAAAAGCAAGTCGCAAGTAGTAAATCCGAACAAGATAAAATATGAAACTTGTAAACTGTAATTGGTAAGACTCATTAAGCTCTTTCTCCTTTATTCTTTTTAGAACACAATACATGCATTAACACACGCTGCAACTCACTCTTTATAACCCACACTGAACCACAATAGCGCCTCGGCGCACCCTATATTTAATAGCCTCAATATGGCAGTAGCGCCTCGGCGCACACTATGTATATAATGGCCTCAATATGGCAGTAGCACCTCGGTGCACACTATGTGTATAATGGCCTCAATATGGCAGTAGCACCTCGGTGCACACTATGTATATAATAGCCTCAATATGGTAGTAGCACCTCGGTGCACACTAACACGCAAACCACGCATAATAAGTGTATTACTAGATTGACCTTCAAAGCTATTCTTGTTATTTATGAAGGTTCATTTAGATAACGTCTTTAGCCTTGGCTTACTAGGTGTTGGAATCAACATACCAAACACATATAAATGGGGATTGACTTTCTAACTTTCCTTGTATACTTTCTAAAGCTTGATTAGAGATCACAATACAAAGAAGAAACTCGACAAAAGGATAACTTACGTTTCGTGCAAAAAGAATCGGATTTTTATAAGAAGGCGACTTGAATCACCATAATGTATAAATTAGTTCCTTAAGACTTGTTGAGTTACCAAATCAGCTCTCTTACAACAAAATACTCAAATTCCTTCTTTCGGAGATTTAGAGTTCTATTTCTAGATTCATGCCGATAAGGAATAAAGAAGCCTTAACATACCTCGTTCTTTCCGAAGATTGCGCTTACCACAACTTGGACTTTCCTTTATTAAGTTAATCTACAACACAAGGGTATAATGAAGCTAATATTAGCTCTTAAACCTGCTGCAACACTCCCAAAACAGTAGCTAAACATTTCCCGGGCAGATTTACGTATTTTGCATTAATTAAAGGTGTATCGTCACACCTTTCTCCCCTTATCCAATACACATCACACACACACCAACCTACTGCCTCCAATAATACAAAACACATCAAACAGCCCCTACACAACTCACCATGTCGAAATACAATAGCAACACATTGAACCCACGGCTTCCGATCGCCGTCCCGTGAGTTCTTAACAACAATTCAACAACAATTGTCTATCCGAACTTCAATCCAAAAATATGATTATGGGCAGAGTACTTACCACACTTGAAGGGGTGTTTTTATCCTCTTTTTATTGATGCTTTAAAAGCTTAAGTACCCCCTACACATACACCAACAAGAGAAGAAGAAATCTCTTAATTGTTACACAATTTCCATGTGTTAAATCATAAGAAAGGGGCTGCCATAGTTCATGTCTTTCTTACCATAGGATATCCTAGCTATATGTAGTAGATTAATACCAAGATAACAAGTTGTTTAACTCACCTTAAGCTTCAATTAATCTTGGTCTTCTTAGAACCCTAAAGGGAAAGAAGGGCTGCCAAAAAGGAAATGAGATAAGAGAGAATTTTCCAGCTTTTTGTGATGAACATTGATCAGCAAAAGCCCTATATAAAGGGACCTTTTTGGCCGACTTTTTTGAGTATATTTGGGCCAAAATGGGTCAAGAAACTTGGGCCTAAATTACCCTTTGCTTGGGCCTCAAAAGGGTTAAGTTTTGGGGCTGATTTTGGGCTTCTCTTGGGTCAAAAATGTGGTCAATATTGGTGGCTAACTTTTGTAGTTGTTTGGGCCAGATTTGGTTGTGCTTTGATGGGCCAACTTTAAGCTTCATTTGGGCTACCATTAGGTCTAATAATCCATGGTGTTGCTGCCCGTAATCGGCCCTCGGAACTTAGTTCGTTAGCGTAGGTAGGTGATGCACCTACTTGTCACCTAAGAGCTTAGATAAGTCGAGCAAGTACCTCACTTGTTTTATCTCATTTTCAAAACCCTCCTCCTTATAATTTAACTTAACACTTATATACATTTGACCATTTCAAATTCTAGGCCAAAGTACCCCTTCACAATCTCGAGCTCAAATACCTTCGTCGATATTTACTTAGTCACATAGGTTTTTTAAGGTACGGGGTGTTATATCCTTCCCCCCTTAGAATCATTCGTCCTCGAATGAGGGTAATGCATATAGAGCTCTAGTCCCTTAGGTTTTTTTTTTTTTTTTGAAATTTCGGCAGAGTTTCCTTTATAATTGGGACTATCCAAAAACCTGAAACTCAGCAAAAGTCCAGCACGATGCCTCACAGGGCGATACAACTATATACAATTAAATGTAATCATTTTCACATGTTCAAACCTGATCATATTTGCATAGTAGGAAGAGTATGAAGAATATAAGAATATGACTTACCTATGTACTATCTTCAAGTCATAAATAACTGGGGATGTTTTTTCCTCATTTCTTCCTCGGCTTCCCACGTCATTTCTTCAATATTATTATTTCTCCACAACACCTTTACTGAGGCTACTTCTTTGGTTCTGAGCTTCCTAACTTGACGATCTAGGATAGAAATTGGTACTTCCTTATAGGATAAGTCTTCAGAAAGTTGAACATCTTTAATAGGCATAATACGTGAAGGATCTCCTATGCACCTTCGTAGCATCGATACATGAAATACAGGATGGACTGTCTCCAATTCTGTGGGTAAATCTAGCTCATATGCCACTTTTCCTACCCTTCGAATGATCCTGTATGGTCCAATATATCTTGGACTAAGCTTTCCCTTTTTACCAAATCGCATAACGCCTTTCATGGGCGAAACCTTTAGGAAAACCCAATCACTAATATTAAATTCCAAATCCCGACGTCGCACATCTGCATATGATTTCTGCCTACTCTGGGCTGTTAGTAATCTTTCTCGGATTAGCTTCACCTTCTCCATTGCCTGATTAACTAGGTCTGGCCCTAATAATCCTGCTTCTCCAATTTCAAACCATCCAATTGGTGATCTACACTTTCGCCCGTATAAAGCCTCATAAGGAGCCATTTGAATGCTTGCATGGAAGCTATTATTATAAGCAAACTCAATTAGTGGCAAATGGTCATCCCAACTCCCTTTAAAATCTAGTACACAAGCTCGTAGCATATCTTCGAGTGTTTGAATAGTGCGTTCAGCTTGTCCATCTGTCTGTGGATGAAAAGCTGTACTGAGACTTATTTGAGTACCTAAGCCTCTCTGGAAAGACCTCCAGAAATTTGCTGTAAACTGAGCACCCCTATCTGAAATGATGGAAATTGGGACACCATGAAGTCGAACTATTTCACTAATATACAACTTGGCATAATCTTCAGCAGTATAAGTTGTCCTGACTGGCAAAAAGTGAGCTGATTTTGTAAGTCTATCTACAATCACCCATATGGAATCATACTTCCGATAAGTACGGGGTAAGCCTGTAATAAAGTCCATGTTGATCACCTCCCATTTCCAGGTAGGTATCACTATACTTTGAGTTAGACCTCCGGGTCTCTGGTGTTCAATTTTTACCTGTTGACAATTCGGGCATTGGGCTACAAACTCTGCAATATTTATCTTCATATTATTCCACCAATAAATCTGTCGAAGATCATGATACATCTTCGTCGCTCCATGATGGATTGAATAGAGGGAATAGTGAACTTCTGCCAAAATTTTCTCCCGAAGCTCCCCGACGTTAGGTACACATAGACGACCTTGATATCTCAGAACCCCATCTTCCTTAAGCTCTATTAGTGGTTGCTTTTGTTGTGGAATTTCCTCCCTCAATCTTACTAATTCTGGATCATCATATTGTCTTTCCTTTACCTCTGTCACAAGTGAGGATTCCGCTGTGCTTTGAATAACAACTCCCCCATTACCTTGGTCTAGTAGTCGAACCTGCAAATTAGCTAACTGATGTAGTTCTCTTGTCATCTCAATCTTTCTATTTTCCACGTGGCTCAAGCTTCCCATGGATTTGCGGCTAAGTGCATCGGCCACTACATTGGCCTTCCCTGGATGGTACAAAATATCTACGTCATAATCCTTTAGTAACTCTAGCCACCTTCTTTGCCTTAGGTTTAAATCCTTCTGTTTGAATAAATACTGTAGACTTTTGTGGTCCGAAAACACGTCTACATGGACTCCAAACAAGTAATGGCGCCAAATTTTCAAGGCAAATATAACTGCTGCCAATTCAAGATCGTGAGTAGGGTAATTTTGTTCGTGCTTTCTTAGTTGTCTTGAGGCATAGGCAATAACTTTACCATGTTGCATTAAAACGCAACCCAACCCAATCCTTGAAGCATCACAATAAACAACATAACCTTCTGTGCCCTCTGGCAGAGTTAAGACGGGTGCTGAAGTAAGCCTGTCCTTCAACTCCTGAAAACTCTGCTCACATGCATCAGACCACTGAACTTGGCAGCTTTATGAGTCAACTTTGTCAATGGTGCAGATATAGAAGAAAACCCTTCTACAAACCTTCGATAATAACCTGCTAAGCCCAAAAAACTACGGATCTCTGTAGCATTCAAGGGTCTCGGCCAATTCTTTACTGCTTCAATCTTTTGGCCGTCAACTCTAATACCTTCGTCTGTAATTATATGGCCAAGAAAAGCCACTGAAGTCAACCAAAACTCACATTTGGAGAACTTCGCATATAATTTATGATTCTGAAGTGTTTGCAATACTGCACGTAAATGATCAGCATGTTCGGTTTTGGACCGCGAGTAAATCAGGATATCGTCAATAAATACGATCACGAATACATCTAGGAATGGCTTGAATACCCGATTCATTAGGTCCATAAAAGCTGCTGGGGCATTAGTAAGCCTAAAAGACATTACTAGAAATTCAAAGTTGCCATACCTTGTCCTAAAGGCTGTTTTTGTAACATCTACCCCTTTAACACGTAACTGGTGATACCCCGACCACAAATCAATCTTTGAAAAACATTTGGCGCCTTGCAACTGATCAAAAAGGTCATCAATCCTTGGAAGCGGATACTTATTCTTGATTGTAACTTTGTTCAGTTGTCGGTAATCGATACACATTCTCAAGGACCCATCCTTCTTACGAACAAACAAAACTGGTGCGCCCCATGGCGATGTACTAGGCCTAATGAAGCCTTTTTCGAGTAGATCCTTTAATTGTTCCTTTAACTCTCTTAATTCTGCAGGAGCCATCCTGTAAGGGGGAATTGATATTGGCTGAGTATCTGGGAGTAGATCAATGGCAAACTCAATTTCCCTTTCTGGAGGGATTCCTGGAAGCTCATCCGGGAATACATCTAGAAATTGACTCACCACGGGAACTGATTGAGGAGTCACTGGTCCATCCTCTGTGCTTTGTACTCGGACTAAATGATAAATATAGCCTTTAGAAATCATTTTCTGGGCTTTAAGGTAGGAAATAAACCTACCCCTTGGCGTGGCAGCATTACCTTTCCATTCAAGGATTGTTTCTTCCGAAAAATGGAATTTGACAACCTTATTTCTACAATCGATATTATCATAACATGCAGCTAACCAGTCCATGCCCATAATGACATCGAAGTCAATCATATCTAATTCGATTAGATCAGCTGAAGTGAGATGGTCATAAATCCACACTGCACAATCTCGATAAACTCGTCTAGCTATAATAGATTCACCAACTGGCGTGGATACAACAAATGGTCTAGGCAATAACTCAGGGCCTACCCCCAACTTACTAGCAACGAGCGGGGTAACATATGAAAGAGTAGAGCCAGGATCTATAAGTGCATAAACAGCATGAGTAAAAATAGTCAATGTACCTGTAACAACATCAGGTGACGATTCCAAGTCCTGGACTGGATGCTCCTCCTCCTCCCCTACCTCTACCACGACCTGGTGTAGCCTGTTGTCCTGTCCTTGGGGGACGAATAGTAGATGAAGAAGCTGCCATCGACCCTGTAGGCTGGGATATCTCACTCCTACCTCTACTCGGACAGTCTCGCATAAAGTGACCAGGATGCCCACATGAATAACAAGTATTTGAACCCAGGCGACATATCCCAGGATGCTTCCTACCGCACTGAACACAAGGTGGCAAAGGTGGCCTCATCTGACCTGAATTCCCCTGGCGATAGGAACTGGATGCACAAGAACTATGGCCTGGTCCAGTCTGAGAAAAACGATCATACCTCTGCCTTTGCAACTGATATGGGGCACCACTAGTAGGGTGGGGTGATCGCCTATTAAAATTTGGCCTAACATTACCTCGTGGCTCTACATAGGACCCAATAGATCTAGCCCTCTTATTCTGATCCCTTTCTCGACTTTGGTTATCTCCAATTTGTACTTCAAGATCCTCTGCAGTCTGAGCAATAGCCTGTATCTTAGAAATATTCATATCCTCTTGTGTGGCTGATGTGACGCTAATTTACGCCACTTTCGACTCCTTTTTACTAAGAACAATCGTACGTTTTCAAGCAACCATTGTTGTTTTTGATGTTTTTATGTTGTATTTGTAGGAAATGGGAACAAACACGGAAACGGAAGAAATTACGAGAAAAACGACGTTCTGCCTAAGAGTGACGGCCTGAGTGACGGTCCGTCACAAGTGTGACGATCCATCACATTGACCGTCAAAGAGAGGAGCAACACTGCCTAGGGGTGACGGCCGCCGTGACGGCCCGTCAAGTGTGTGACGGTCCGTCACCCCCACCGTCGCAATATGGCAGCACCAAGGCAGCATCACTGCCTAGCAGTGACGGTTCAGGCGACGGTCCGTCACTGCCTTGACGGTCCGTCAGCCTGGCCGTCAAGCTAAGGCAGTGGCGCGCCAGCGGCTGTCCGCGTTTTGGGAATTCCTAGCCCGTTTTGGAATTGGTTTCTACTACTCCTATAAATACCCTATGTTAGGGTTATGTTAATTATTATTCTCCCATTAGTTTAAACACGTTTTTGGTTAGTTTTTGAGAGCAACAACACGTTTTCGGATTCTTGAATTCGTGTTCGTGAGTTCTTGGTTTTTCTTGTTCTTGGATACTTGAAGATTGTCCTCAATATATTGTAAGGATCTCGTTTCTTTATTATTTTATGAACATGACTTTCTTCTTTTCATCTTCAAGCATGAGTAACTAAAACTCCCACAACTAGGGTTGTGGGAGCCATGGCAAACGTAGTAATATAGATTCCGGGTAGCATTGGGTTCGATATATGTATTGTCACGTTGTTAATCATACTTTATGTCACGTTTTCTAGTGGTTGCAAACATTAGAACATGCCTAGGTTTAATTTGCTTGAGTAAAGAAGTTAAAACCGGGAAAACTTGATTAACGACAAGGATTCGAGACTACCAACTCTCGTCTTAAAGATTAATGCCGTAACTGGATTAGTCTACTTGATGTTAGGATTGAGAGCTAAAAAGCACATCTTTTTGAGATCGAAAGAAGATAAAAGGAAATTTGTTTATTTGGTCGAGAGACGTTTAGACGATACAATAGACGCAATCACATCGTGACACGCATATAGAAAGAACCCGGTTAAGCCTAGAATCGACATTGTTACAACGCCATGGTGAACACATCCCTAGTTCATCCTCTCCTACTGATTTTTCCATAAGTTTATTATTGTTTTGTTTACAATTTGATTACAAAACCCCCCCTTTTATTTACTGGAAACGACTGACGAATAGTCAACTAATTCACTAAAGTCTTAATCATCACCATATTCTCTGTGGGATTCGACCCCAACCTTGTTGGGTTCTTTACTTGACAACGATCGCTTACGCCTCGTTAATTTGAGGTGTAGTTTGAGTGTTATCAAAAAGTGGCGCCGTTGCCGGGGATTCCCAAAACGCGGACAGCCGCTGGCGCGCCACTGCCTTAGCTTGACGGCCAGGCTGACGGACCGTCAAGGCAGTGACGGACCGTCGCCTGAACCGTCACTGCTAGGCAGTGATGCTGCCTTGGTGCTGCCATATTGCGACGGTGGGGGTGACGGACCGTCACACACTTGACGGGCCGTCACGGCGGCCGTCACCCCTAG
This sequence comes from Jaltomata sinuosa, assembly GCA_003996215.1. Lineage (NCBI taxonomy): Eukaryota > Viridiplantae > Streptophyta > Magnoliopsida > Solanales > Solanaceae > Jaltomata > Jaltomata sinuosa. The sequence goes on from QJPP01006939.1 coordinate 182,542, forward strand.
GCAGTGTTGCTCCTCTCTTTGACGGTCAATGTGACGGATCGTCACACTTGTGACGGACCGTCACTCAGGCCGTCACTCTTAGGCAGAACGTCGTTTTTCTCGTAATTTCTTCCGTTTCCGTGTTTGTTCCCATTTCCTACAAATACAACATAAAAACATCAAAAACAACAACGGTTGCTTGAAAACGTACGATTGTTCTTAGTAAAAAGGAGTCGAAAGTGACGTAAATTAGCGTCACATCAACACCCTCAACTTAAAACGTTCGCTTGTCCTCAAGCAACATAACATAAAACAATAATACGACTCTACTAAGAACACAAACTCATGTCTATAGCAACTCATGTTCATTCAAACTTATTCAATTAAATCATGCTCCCTTGTAACACACGAATGTATGAAACACTAACTTGCAAGGATCCAAACATGTCATTCCGATATGATAGAACATTATGCATACACACCCGCAGCTATTCTAACAATCAATAGACAATATAGCCATCTTGGTGCCCTCGCCACAAAGAAATCCCACACACAAGATTTGGGACTAGGTAAGCGCTCACACTCACAAACGATTTCAAACAATGCACATGCGATACCATAGGCTTGCCCTTACTATTCTATTTCAGTTCTTCAGAAAGCCGCTCAAGATCACTACAGACTTGTTTTGGCTTGTAATGAGGCTTCAGGTGCAGGTAGGATACATTTAGGGGTTAGTGACTAAGCCCTCCTTAGAACCATTTACATCTTATCACCACATAACTTCACTTTATCCATCCTTAGTCACCTTTTTATTTCCTTGATTCTAGATACAGGTGCGGCCTCTTTATTGACAATTCTTTTCGTTTCTTTTTCGATCTTTTTCATCTTTCTTTATTTTTCTTTTCTTTTCTTAGGCGCACACCCGGATTTTCATTCTATTCAACAACAATCCTCTCCATCCTCTTTTTCTTCTCTTTTACCACTGTAGTAGCCACCCTCAACTTAGGCTGATTGCCTACGTCAAGGTGCACAATGTCCATTGGTAGGACCAGGGCAAAAACATGGTTTACCTCTATAGTAGCCACCCTCAACTTAGACTGATTGCCTACGTTGAGGTGCACGATGTCCAAGGAAGGACCAGGGCCAAGATAGGGATTCAAAGTTAAACAGGAATGGTGACAGGTTATTGAAAGAATAAGGTCAATTATGGCTCAAACAGGGATCAAAAGGGATTATTTGTATTTGGACGGTCATATAGGCTAAGTGGACTGCATCAAAAAGGGCCTGTGATCTTTTCCTAAGCAACCAAACTTCAAACTTAACAAAATAGACCGGGCAAGTTCTAGATGCATGCACAGAGTAAGAATTTATGACAATAAATCTCACACACTCTTAGCACCAAGAAACTATATCGCTACCAACTATCAAACAACCGCTCGGCTTAAGCATACTCATTCTAATCATATTCACACAATGACATTCAAGGATCCAGACAGTCAATTGTTTCAACATAAGCTCAAAACCAGAAAATTTTTCAAGGGGCCTCGTTTTTAGACAAGAACAACGCATGCTTGCTATAGACACTAAAAAAAATTTAAAACAACAACCTAAACATGCCGGTTCTACTAGATAGCACACCGGAGGGAAAAGAAATCGGCAACAAAAACCCTCGGTGGTGACTCACAGGTTTCCCAACACCCTCAACTTAGACTCATGCATTGTCCCCAATGCATACATATGAAAACTAAAAGCTGTGAGAATAAAGGAATACCTGTGAAGTCGATATGACTCAGAATCTGGAATGATGTTGGAGACCGCCTGGGTCTCCAAAACAAGAGAACTCAATGGAGTGTGGCGTTCCAGCTTCCTCTTTGGGCTCCATCGCTAGTCGCGACAACTTCTTCGCTCTTTCTTTGCAGATTCTCTTGCGGTGTTTTCGTTTTCTCGATTTACTTTCACCGCCTGCCTCTACATATCTACGCTCTCGCGCCATACTTTTTACAACAGCTAGAGTCTCGACCAAACACTTCTCCTCAAGGTGCACATCCGCAGGAGGTTCCTCAATGGCATTCATGACCGCGACCACTCTCATGTCACTTGGTCGCTTCATCAGCTTGGTTACATCAAACTTGACCAATTCATTGTTCAATCGGAAGGTCAGCTCGTTTTTCTCCATGTCAACCAACACTCTCGCCGTAGCTAACAATGGTCGCCCCAAGATGATAGGAACTTCAAAATCTACTTCGCAATCCAGGATCACAAAGTCAGCAGGGAAGATAAGCTTACCGATCTTCACTAGCACATCAGACAATACTCCAACAGGTCGTTTTATCGAACGATCAGCCATCATCACTCTCATGGACGTTGGTTTAGGAGGTCCCAAACCCAATTTGTCATACACTGCTAGCGGCATCAAATTTATACTAGCCCCAAGATCACACATAGCTCTTCCGAAGTTGAGCTTCCCGATGGTACATGGAACAGTGAACGCACCTGGATCTCCTTTCTTTTCCACTAATGATCTAGAGGAAATAGCGCTGCAGTGATGGAGGTTGTCTTCCGGCTCAAAGCTTACCGTCCGCTTCTTTGTAATCAAGTCCTTCATGAACTTGGCATAACCGGGCATTTGTTCTAGAGCTTCCACCAAAGGTATGTTTATCGAAATTTCTTTCAACATGGTCACGAAGTTCAGGAACTTGCCATCGTCAGCTTTCTTTTTCAAACGCTGTGGGAACGGAGGTGGTGGTCGAGGCATCATCGTTGGAAGCTTTTCAGCTTCCTTACATTTATTCGCAGGCTTTGGAATGTCCTCTTCCTCTACCGCCTGATCATCTTTTGCAGCCTCACCTTGTGCATGAATTACCGGATGTGATTCCGGTAATATTTTTCCGCTTCTAGTGGTGATTGCCATGCAGCTTGCGTCATTTTTCGGATGGGTGGTGTCGCTCGGCAAAGTACCCGGTTTCCTTGGGTTTAGAGATGCCGAGATGTGACCCACTTGCTGCTCTAGTTGCTTGATAGCGGTTGAGTGTGACTCCACTACCAGACTCAATGATGATAACTCATTCCGCATTGCCTTTACCCCAGAGTCAGTCGATTCCACCTTAAGCAGCATCTTCGCCATCATATTCTCAAGTTTGGATGTCTCAGCCTCGCTGCCTGCTTTGTCCCGATTGCTAGGTGGTATATACAACCCACCTCTATCGGTGTTGTTCCTCCAGCTTCCTTGGTCGCGATTTTTGTAGCCACCATTCTCATAGTGGTTTGGATAGTTCCGACCTTGGTTTCCTTGGCCATTGGCCTGGAAACCCCCCCACATAATTCACGTCCTCAGTTTCTATACCTTGGGAACTGGCAACCTGTACCTTCTCCATACTTCCTGACGTCAAGTGCTTTGTCAGGAGATCTAACTGTGTTTTCAGGTGCGCCATGTCTTGGTCGCGTTCCTCCTCTTTCCTACGCTGCTCAGCTGACATACCAACTGTGTAGGTGCTAGCTGCAACCTCTGAATCTCGTGTATGCCAGGCTCTGTTGGTCTTGGTGAGCCTGTCCAACGTAGTTGTGGCCTCAGCAAAAGAAAGTCCCATGAATGCACCACCTGCTGCGTTGTCTAACGTCGGCTTTGTAGCCGAATTTAATGCCCTATAGAATGTCTGCATCAAGACGTTGTCGGCCAATTGATGGTTCGGGCACTGTGCCAGCTTCTTCTTAAATCGCAACCAAGTCTCGTGCAGTGCTTCGTGTGGTTGCTGCCTGAAGTTACTAATCTCATCCCTCAACTGTATCATCCGAGAGGGAGGAAAGAACCTTTCTAGGAAAGCTTCTCTCAACTCTCCCCACGTTGCGATAGAGTCGGGGGCCAATTCTGTCAACCACAATGCTGCCTCATCAGACAGAGACAACGGAAACAACCTGAGCCTGATCGCTGTCTGACTCACGCCTGGCAGCTCGAATGATTTGCATATGCCCACGAAGTTCATCAAGTGCTGGTTTGCATCGTTGCCAGCAACACCGCGGAACACTCCTCTCAAGTTCAACAGCTGTATCATCGTGCTAGTGATGTTGAACTTGGCTCCGGGCGGTAGCGGTGGAACAATAATGGCGCCCGTCGCGCCAGCTCCATCTAAATCAAGCTCATCATCATTCCGTGCACCATCGTCCTGCAGACCACCAGCATTAAGGTTTTGTTGGGCCCGCAGTTCAGCAGCGAGCCTTGCTGCCTCTAGTTGTGCGGCCATGTTCTGCCTCAATGTTCTAGCAAGTTCGGGGTCGTAAGGTATAATTTGTTTCCCCGAACTTCGGGTATTATGCATGCACAACTTTGTACCCTGTCAAAACAAAACAACAAACAAACGTAAAGCAGGAAATTATAACAAAAAGTCAAATAAACACCAAACTTAATCAAAAACCGTATTCCCCGGCAACGGCGCCATTTTTGATAACGCTCAAACTACACCTCTATTTAAGAAGCGTAAGCGATCGTTGTCAAATATATAACCCAACAAGGTTGGGGTCGAATCCCACAGAGAATATGGTGATGATTAAGTCTTTGGTGAATTAAGTGACTAGTTGTCAATCGATTCCAGTAAATAAGGGGGGGTTTTGTAATCAAATTGTAAACAAAACAATAATAAACGTAGGGGGTTTAAATCAGTAGGAGAGAATGAACTAGGGATGTGTTCACCATGGCGTTGTAACAATGTCGATTCTAGGCTTAACCGGGTTCTTTCTATATGATTGTCACGATGTGATTGCGTCAATTGTATCGTCTAAACGTCTCTCGACCAAATAAACAAATTTCCTTTTCTATTCTTTCGACCTCGAAAAGATGTACTTTTTAGCTTAGCAATCCTAACATCAAGTAGAGTAATCCAGTTACGGCATTATTCTTTAAGACGAGAGTTTGTAGTCTCGAATCCTTGTTGTTTAATCCAGTTTTCCCGGTTTAAATCTCTTTACTCAAGCAAACTAAACCTAGGCATGTTCTAATGTTTGCAACCACTAGAAAACGTGACATAAAGTATGATTAACAACGTGACAATACATATATCGAACCCAACGCTACCCGAAATCTATATTGCTACGTTTGCCATGGCTCCCACAACCCTAGTTGCGGGAGTTTTAGTTCCTCATGCTCGAAGATGAAAAGAAGAAAGTCATGTTCATAAAATAATAAAGAAACGAGATCCTTACAATATATTGAGAACAATCTTCAAGTATCCAAGAACAATAAAAACCAAGAACTCAAGAACGAATCAAGAACAATAATGTTAATTCAAGAATCGTGTTCTTGCTCTCGAAACCTAACTAAAAACGTGTTTGAAATAATGGGAGAATAATTTCTAACATAAACCTAACATAGGGTATTTATAGGAGTCAAAGAAACCAAATCCAAAACGGGCTAGGAATCCCCAAAAACGCGGGTCGCCGCCTGAGTCACTGCCTAAGCGTGACGGTCAGGCTGATGGACCGTCAAGGCAGTGACGGACCGTCGCCTGGACCGTCACTGCTAGGCAGTGGTTCAACCTGGAGGTCTGCCTTGGTGTGACGGTCCCAGTGACGGACCGTCACATGTGTGACGGCCCGTCACTCAGGCCGTCACTCTTAGGCAGAACTTCGTTTTTTCTCGTATTTTCTTCCGTTTTCGTGTTTGCTTCCATTTCCTACAAATACAACATAAAAACATCAAAAACAACAATGGTTGCTTGAAAACGTACGATTGTTCTTAGTAAAAAGGAGTCGAAAGTGACGTAAATTAGCGTCACATCAGAAGACTTCATCATTATAACAAATAACAATTTTCCACCCAATTTACCATTAAATCAGTACTATTTAAGGACCCACCCATAATCCAGTTATTCAAAGATTAGCAATCATAATTTAAATATGACCAATCAAGCACAAGTCAACATTACTCATAACAGTAATTTCCCACCCCAAATAGCAATGTTTAATACGTTTTATCCATCCAAACACCGTGCCTGAAGGCCTAAACATGCAATCTCCCATCAATCTATGTTATATTTACGTTTTTTGACCCAGGTCTAAATTACTCAGTAAAACCTAACCTACCAGGATGCCAAGAAGCTTCTACAGAAGTCTGAATGCAAACTTTGGCTCTGTGGAGGCGAATCCTGATGAGAAAGCAGCATGGAATCCCTTGGTTTTACCCCATCCGAGTGGAAATCCCTCCCCTCTATTGTTTCCCAGCTGAGAGGCAGCCTAGGAGGGTTTTTGAGACAACCCTCATCTTTTTTACAACTGAAGAGGAGAAAAGAGAATATAAAATCTGTGTTCTGGTTACTAGTTTTGTCAGCCCGCTATAGCAGCGTACCGACCACGAAAGTGATGGTGCTATAGCAGAAAATTCCCGCTCAGTGGGATGACATCAGCCCGAGTAAAATCTCAAATTTTGAAATTTTTTATCGTTTCATCCCAATTTAATTCAAGAGCGTATTTCAACAGTTCCAGTAACCCGTAATGAGGTGCCCTTTTTAATAACAATGGATTAGATCATTACAACAAATATCAATTCACCCATCGTTCATCCTCGAACAATTTCTAAGATAGAACAAAAGAATGAGCCAGCTCTTTGAACCTTAATACCCTACCATGACAATGTAATTATAGCCTTACGTGAACCACCAAACTATTTCTCTTTGGTGTACCAAAAAGCCAGGCCAAAATTATTACTACTCCATCCTACCGAGGAATTCCCCTTTCTCTTTTGAGTCGCACAAAAGTACGTAGAGTAACCTTTACCCCAAGCGTGCTAGTAATAGGGGGCCTCATTAATATATTGGAACAAAAACATTTTAAATAAAATAGATAAATTAGAATTTCCATGTTACAAGAAATTGGATCCCTCTATAGGGACCCATCCCCCGCTATAGCGGCCTCGCTATAGAAAGAAAATTGCCGCTATAGCTGCACCATAGTAGTGGCCTCTCTCACGCTATAGCAGCATAGGTAAGGCAGTAACTTTGGGCAGTCCCAATTTTGGCCAATTTTATAACACAATACTCATATTTCAACATCCCGGACTAACCCCTTTATGTTAAATGCTATGTCCCGAGTTCTACTAACCCAAACTCTATTTCAAAAGTTTCTATAGGATACTATGTCCCTCACATATCATGATATCACCTTAATCTTCTCAAACACTACACCTCGAGACCCCAAATATCTCTAAACCACTCAAAACAAAAATTTCATTGGAACCCAACCTAGCATGAGATCTTTGTCAACTCTTATCCTAGGGAGAACTCTAACCGCGCACTTACACCCTAACCAATGCTATAACAAACATATCACCACTACACAAAGAGCAGTAACCACAAGGTATTATTATGATCAACAAGAGGGATATGAAAGTTCAAGAATACATTTAATAACTCCACTCCCTCAACCGACCCCACCACTAAGGATCATCCATCATAAACATGCTAACTCATTTCAAAATCCCCACAATTCAATTATACCCTTATGAAGAGCTACTATTAGCCAATAATCACTCTCATAAATAAGCCTATGAGCAATGTTAAATAATAATCAGCCAATTATAGGTCATTTTGCCAAACACTACATAGGTGACAATTCCCACCAATAGACAACCATAATTTCACAAACACCCAGCCATATGGTCCCACCAATATCTTACGAATTTCTTGTCAACTACACATTATCATCGTAATGAAAGTAGTTACTCATTCAATAATAAAATCACCGAGTCAATTAAAGTATGATGTTAAATTATATAGATTACCTCAAATCGGCAATATCACTCACATCAAACCAATAACCTTTATGCTAAGGGCTATCATATCCACCCTTTCCTTTTATTTTACGCACACGGATGCTAGTTTAACAAGATTAATATCATATGCATGCTAAACTTTCCTATAAGCGATCTCCATGATTCACATAGCGACTCACAGCTCAAACTGATAATTAAAACAAATCGGGAATGAAAAGAAAAACAGGGGAAAATAGGGCAGGAATTCTGTCCCGCCCATCCAGCTATAGCATCTTATACATGATAACGCTCAAACTACACCTCAAATTAACGAAGCGTAAGCGATCGTTGTCAAGTAAAGAACCCAACAAAGGTTGGGGTCGAATCCCACAGAGAATATGGTGATGATTAAGACTTTAGTGAAGTAGATGACTAGTCGTCAATAGTTTCCAGTAAATAGGGGGGGTTTGTGTGAACAAATTGTAAACAAAACAATAGTAAACGTAGGAGTTTAAATCAGTAGGAGAGAATGAACTAGGGATGTGTTCACCATGGCGTTGTAACAATATCGATTCTAGGCTTAACCGGGTTCTTTCTATATGCGTGTCACGATGTGATTGCGTCAATTGTATCGTCTAAACGTCTCTCGACCAAATAAACAAATTTCCTTTTATCTTCTCTCGATCTCAAAAAGATGTGCTTTTTAGCTCTCAATCCTAACACCAAGTAGATTAATCCAGTTACGGCATTAATCTTTAAGACGAGAGTTGGTAGTCTCGAATCCTTGTTGTTAATCAAGTTTCCCGGTTTTAATCTCTTTCTCAAGCAAATTAAACCTAGGCATGTTCTAATGTTTGCAACCCACTAGAAAACGTGACATAAAGTATGATTAACAACGTGATAATACATATATCGAACCCAACGCTACCCGGAATCTATATTGCTACGTTTGCCATGGCTCCCACAACCCTAGTTGCGGGAGTTTTAGTTACTCATGCTCGAAGAAGAAAAGAAGTAATCCATTATAAAGGAAAGAAGATTCTTACAATATGATGAAAATACTCTTCAATAATCCAAGAACAAGAACAACCAAGAACTCAAGAACACGAATTCAAGAATCCGAAAATGTGTTGTTGCTCTCAAAAAATGACTAAAAACTATTCTAAAACTATTGGGTGAATTATAATTAACATAAACCTAACATAGGGTATTTATAGGAGTAGTAGAAACCAAATCCAAAACGGGCTAGGAATCCCCAAAACGCGGGTCGCCGACTAAAGCTACTGCCTTAGCGTGATGGTCAGGCTGACGGACCGTCACTGCCTTGACGGACCGTCGTCTGGGCCGTCAGCTTAGGCAGTGGCACTGCCTCCTTTACTGCCTTGGAGTGACGGTCCCAGTGACGGACCGTCACACCTGTGACGGGCCGTCACTCAGGCCGTCACTCTTAGGCAGAATGTTGTTTTTCGCGTCTTTTCTTCCGTTTCCGTGTTTGTTTCCATTTCCTACAAATACAACATAAAAACATCAAAAACAACAATGGTTGCTTGAAAACGTACGATTGTTCTTAGTAAAAAAGAGTCGAAAGTGACGTAATTTGGCGTCACATCAACACCCTCAACTTAAAACGTTCGCTTGTCCTCAAGCAACATGACATAAAACAATAATACGA